>JANHFX010011576.1:9411-74729 GCA_027560015.1 Chloroceryle amazona | reverse complement strand
TTTCTTTCTTTCTTTCTTTCTTTCTTTCTTTCTTTCTTTCTTTCTTAACCTTTTATATTTTTCCTCCAAAATCACTTACAAGTGATAAGTCAAAAGTGAAAAACCCGTATGACTGCTGAAGAAATAGACCTTTGTTTTCCATCTTGAAAAAGGATCTAACCTAAAACCCCCCGCAGATACACAAGATTAATTTTCACTACTTTGTTTCATACTATTTATAAGCAGCTCTTGCTGAGTTTTAGATTTTATGGCTCAGCCTGCTGGCTGAAAATACTTTCTGTCCACTCCAGAAGCCTGATTGATTAGTGCTGCTAGCCAAATAGCAGTCTGTATCAGCAGGCCCAGGCATGCAGGCTGGAACATGGCTCACAACACTTGTTTTGAATTCCTGTATTTATACAGGGACACATTGCAGAAAAGGCTACAGTGCATAAGCAGGGACACCATGAAAGCTTCAGCTTAGTTCCCTGAACCCATATTCTGTGGATACAGGATGAGCTCAGGCAAGGAGCACTGCAAGGACAGAGGCATTGTCTAGAAGAGGCCACAAAGATGATTTCCAGTGGGACAGTGGGAAAGTAACAGAATTCAGGCACACTTCATATACACAAAGCGTGCAATGGTCTTCTTGCTTTAAGACATGATGCTCACACATCAGGTTGTATGCTGGAAGAGGTGGGAGTCAACTGAGTTGTGCTCTGGGGTGTGAGACTTGACCATTTTTACTATATCTGTGAGTATGTCAAAGTGTATGAATATCAGACCTGGATGAATATTTCCCCCAGTTCTGCACAGAGTAACACTGTAAGCAGATATCCCAGATTAAAAGACAAGGCAGTTCAGTAGAAAATCTATATAGTCTCTCTCTGTCTCTGCCCCCAGCCTGGCTTGAACCTCGGAAATTAATAAATTGAATAGGAGTTCCCAGAAGCAACTGGAAATACAAGGTGTTTTGGAAAGAGCTGTTAATTTGTACCCAGAACAAAGAAATCTGTCAATACATTGAGTAGCCTTGAGTTAGAATTTTTATATCACGCTCTATTTTATTTTAAATAATTCCTTAGAAACAGAGGCCTAAACCTGGTAAGAATGTCAATAGGAAGGAACAAAAATTCCTAAGTAAAACTTCCAGCCTGAAGGACTGGGAAAAAGGAAGGCCCACTATAGAAATTCCACCTGTCATCAATGCCATGCTTGCCTGCTAGTAGCATCTCGATCCAATTTATCTAGATACTCAAAATGTCCCTTCCTTGTTGGCATATTCATCACAGTGTCTGGACAGTCCTGAGTTCCTTACTGTGTGTCACTTTCTCCCACTTTACAAGTGGGAACAGAGACAATAAGACTAGACTGGGGACAAAGGCAAGAACTGACCAAATACTCACTGCATACTAGAATTAAGCAGCTCTTCCCTTAAGTGGGTACTTGAAAAGTTCTCCAAGGACTCCAGTATGCTGTTGTAATGGAGCATTAGTTACAGCTTAACTCTAATAGAAAACAGTTTTAAAGATTCACTCTATGGTTTCTTAAGATTGCCTTGCCTCAATGGCTCTGATCTGCAGTGATATTTATAGAACTTATTCCAACTGATTTCAGTGGGAGGTATTAATCTAAATAAAGCCAAAAGGCTGAATTCTTGAGCAATGTCCTATTCCTCGGTGTCATGTCCTGCTAGGAGGATGAACAGATTTATCTCTAGTAGAACTCAGGCCAGAGGATGTTTTGGTTAATCAAAAATCAACCTTTACTTTCAGACTGCTTTTTGGAGTTTTGCCCCTGTGCACTGCAGTACACTTCCTCTCCTGTGAAAGCATAAATTACCTTCAGACCTAGTAGGCAGCATCTTCACTTAAGTGGTACCAGTAACAGAAGGGGAAAGGGAGGCCAAGTGGTTTAGCTCTGAATAGCACCATCCAAGCCAGCAGGAACAGCAGGTTTTGGTGTGTCACATGCCTCACACAGTACTTTGGTTTCTGCTCTCAGAACACAAAGGAATAGTCCATATTTGTGCCAGTAAATCAAAGCCCAGCATTTCCAGTGGCAGACTGTTCTCAGGAATGCAATGCAGTATATGGCACCTTCCCCATGTAACCACATTGTTGTGGAAGGTTGTGCATCTGTTCATCACCTTGTAAGAATTGTTTAGACAGGATCAAGTTTATGAGGACTTGTGGGCTGGGGACTCCTACATGACACAAGAAAACAGTGTGTTAGTCAAGCCTGCAGGCTTCAACTGTGTGTCTCTAGTGTCGGCCTCCTTGAGTCTATGTTAAGCATTATTTGATAATGCAGCTGTGAAAACAAAACACTGAAATAAAAAGTGCTAAGTGCTGTTAATGGTACCTCTGCTTATAGTTGTGTTAGAAACAAGAGTATTTGTTAACAAGAAGCTTAGATGTTACTCTCTCTTCATTCACCTGTAAAGAACTGTGAGGCAGAGATAGAGCATATCTACAAAGTGAAGCTCATGGGGGAGAGCTTTTCTGCTACCTGAGGAACAAGAGGACAAGTGGGAACACAGGTTTATTTGCATAAATGGCTCTTTGTATGATGCAGGCCTGCTTCGGTTAAATTCCTTTTAAATTTGATGATACAGATAAAGAATGCAAATTATAATATTAGTAGATAATAAAAAAGGATTTGATAGTCACCTGGATCCACACACTCCACACACTCCCCACATCTCATCTTCACAGCAGGGCAAGATCTGGGTGTGAACTAGACCTTTCTTCCTTACCCCTTGTTTCCCAAGTCCTGATTTCAATACACAGAGTAAACAAACATATTCTCATTCTGAGTCCTTGGGGCCCACAGCTTGGGTCCAGAGCTGTGGTTAGATGCGCAGATATAGTCAATATCGATTGTCACAAAGTGACACATACGCCATCAGAGAAGAACAGAGCTGCTTCTCTCTGCATGAGATGTAGGAGCTGGAGGTCTCAGATGTGGAGTGGCAAGAGAAAGGCAGCTCGGTAGAAGATTGTGGCTTTCAATACACATGGAGGAAGCAAGAAAGCAGAGTCAACCCCTACAGTGACTCTCCCCTCTACCATATTTATTTACTCGCAGAGAGATGAGATTTCAGTGGCAGGAGGGGTGACCACCTTTGGGCACCCCCAAGGCAGGAACAACACATGAGGACTGAACAAAAGGCATGAGACGGACTTCTCCCAGTGGCTTCATCACCTGGTGGGAACATACTGTTCATCAAGGGCAGTGGAAAGCTAGAGGGGAAGAAAACATTCACACACACATAAAAAAAACAAAACACATTTGGTCAGGAGATACTCTGGCAAAATTGCAAAAAGCTGCAGATGCAGATACCGTGGGATCAAGTGTTTAGCTTATTTGAATGCTTATTCTGGTGACTCACTGTTGTGGGATTTTTAATAAATTATTGCTGTGTCCTTTTTCTATTGTTAAAACTTCCTTTGTTTTATATACTCAGGAAAGAGATCTTAAAGTAAGTCAGGGTGGACTTTTTTTTTTAAAAAAAAGTCAGTTCAATGCCCTGAAGCAGCCAAAGAGGCAAATGAAACATTTAGAATTATCTGGAAAGGCACAGGGAAAATGTTGTCTCCTTGGGTCCCTGCATACATTCACAGTATGACACATCCTGGATATGGCACACAGCCCTACAACACATCTTCAGACAGCAAAGATACAAAGAAGGGCAGCAAGAATGATTCTGGGCATTAGAAAGCCCCTGCAGAAAACTTCTGTTTGGAAAGCACATGGCTAGATGGGGAAATGTGGTGAAAGAATTGACAGGAAGGGAAATGGGAGAAAACCATGAATGATGTGGGAAAGGTGCAAACATGGAGATGTGGTGAGAGTATCTAGTAACAAATTTAAACTGATGTTAGCATGACTCAAAACTGAACTGCAGAACTTACTGTCCCAAGATCTCACACAGGCCAAAATTGTGCAAGCACTTGGAGAGGATAAAGCATTTTAATGGAAGATCAGCAACAGGTCAAGAGGCAATCTCCAGTCCGGGTAGGCTTCCAAACTGGTGAGGTATTACATGTGGAAACTCTTCCTTACACATCCCTCAAATATATTTTATATTCCCCTTTCTGATAGACGATAACTTAACAGCTTGCTTCATTAATTCTCATACATCAGCAGAGAAGAAAACTGTTCCTCCTAGAAACTGTCCCTCTGGGCCCTTCTGTTTCCCAGACTGCCAGAAAACAACATGTCTGTTGGAAGGGGTGCCCATATGAGCAGAGCCAGAGTGGAACTGGCAGACAGGTTCCTGCAGCATTACCCCCAGGATGGTCCTCCAGGACCTGGGACGTAGCCATCAAAGTTGTTGGTATCCCAGCAGAAAGGCTGACGTGTGCCCCGTAACTGATGGGTGTTTCTGCTGCCGACAGACCCCCATGCTCTCTTCAGGCCCCTACTGCTTCCACGACTGCTGCAGTGAGAGGCACGTGGTCTATCCAGTGCAAAATGGAAATGATGCTGTACTTCATGTATTAACCAGAAACAGAGTGTGAAGTAAGAATTACAGAGACCAAGCACACAGCTTGAAGCTCTACACTGTAGAAATGGCAGAGATCTGCAGAGACTCTGCAATGCTCTATGTGCTCCACATATCAAAAACAAACAAAAAATACTTTGGCTTAAAAAAACCCAACCTTACTTTGTACATTGCTTGCTTCACCTGGAAAACATCAAGTATGCAAGATATGTTCCCTGGCTGTTAAGAGAGTCATCTCGGGTCTCTGAGACACTAAGACCTCCTTACTATATCCAGGTTGATTATATTTCACCCAGCAATGAGCAGACACATGATGGATCCTCTCTTTGTTAATTAATGCCCATCACGCACTTTTCTGCCCAAGTTAGTCAGTGCTTGTACTGCTCATAGCTGAATAGCTTTAATATATACATACATGATGTGCTTTTTGTATAGGATTTTTTTTTATTATCTACCCCAAAGGCAGATACCTCAAGTACTGCCTTGAGGCAGGACAGTGAACTTTCATTATATTTAGATGCAAGGTTGTTTTTCTGGGCTACATGAGATTTTGCATACAAAAATATATCAGTTTTGGTTGTTTGTTATTTTGTTGTTTTGTTTTTTTTTCTTGAGATATTAATTACAGGTATCAGAAACAGAAGGGGACAGGGAGAAGATAAATTCATCCTAGTATTTATTCAGAGATCTTTCAATGATTTACAGTCCCACTAAAGATAGCTGACATGCTATATCTCTTTAGCCCATCTTTTCATACTCACTGGGGTTTTTTCTTGCTACTGTGAGACTATAATATTCTTCAGGACTGGAATTTTATTTTCTTTGTCCTGTACAGCAAACAAGACAGTTGCGGTCATGTAAACACAAGGTTTGGCAGAAATCAAACCTGTTTCAGATATGCATGTCTGGATTCCTGGCAGTCTTTATCTGCTCCTCATTTTTGTGGGTTTTTCTCCATATTCCCCTACCAGTTGCTTGATTAATGAGAGAGAATACTTCTGTGTACCCCATGTAATATCTGCTTCATCATTTACCCCCAAAGCATTTGGAAGCACCTGTCACACTGGCGATACAAGAGCAATAAAAAGTAAATTAATAATTATGTAAAATACTTATGTTGTTCATAGTGATAGGATAATTACTGTACCCAGAAACCTACATAATGAAAATTTATCATAAGGCTCTACAGAATTTTGATTTAGGGAGACTTTAAGATTATTCTCTCCCAATGTAGCACAGCAGTCTATGAATTACATGATTTTTTTCAATGGGTGAAACAAAAATGCAGTAAGAAAGAGTTTACCTTAAATAAATGATTGACTAATAAAATGTCTTTCATGTCACTACATCTGCCAAGCAAGGGATGCATTGTGGCCTTGAGCCAAGTACTGTAATTCTGGGGACAGAACTTCTGTTGCTGACATTTTATAATTAATTTGAAGCTTTAAATTATCAGTGATTCAAAAAATTACTGCCTGATCCTGACAGAGGGCAACTTTTTGCTAGACAGTGTGTTTTAAAGCAAAACTAAAATTCAAATATTAGACACAGCATCATATATGGAATTGTGTTGGTACAGAACCCCCTTCCCTGGGTCAGGGCACCCCTGTGACAAGAACACAAAGATTTAGAATGGTTTATAATATTTATAATGTTACTTTTCTAAAACAGTGATCCAACTACCAAGGAAGAGTAATAGTTTTGTGGGTTTTTTTCTCTAATACAAAAGCTTTCCAATGACTAGTTTTAGGATAAATTCCAATGACTAGTTTTAGGATAAATATTAACATTCTTTCAATCCAAAGTTTGTAACCCACGATTACTGTCTTTACTCTAGCTTCTTACTGATGGTTGTAAAACTATAGTCAAAGCTAAAGATCATTTAAGAAATCAGTCTAAAAGAGCTAGTCAGAAAATGGCATGAAATATTCAAGACCTAGTCCCTGCACTAACATTTATTGTGGTGGTGTTGGACAGCAAATGATTTGTGTTAACCTAAAGCAATTTGGAAGTCTGTTACTTTTTCTGATAAACAAAAGTAACTTTTTTTTTTTCTGCCATTTTATCTGCATTCCAAAATCTAAACCTTTTATTTCATAACAAAAGAGAACAATCTTTCACCTTTGTGATCACTGAGATAACCTTCAAAACAACAATGAACCACAAACAATACAGCAATGCTTGCTTCAGCAAGAAACAATAACCATGAGCCATTATTTGCTTCTAATCATTCATTAGATAACTCAATACACTTATTGCAATGTCTTCAAAAGAACTTCAAATGAAAACATGTTACTATGCAACTTAACACATTTTCACAGATGAATTGTCCTAATTAAAGAA
This sequence comes from Chloroceryle amazona, assembly GCA_027560015.1. NCBI lineage: Eukaryota > Metazoa > Chordata > Aves > Coraciiformes > Cerylidae > Chloroceryle > Chloroceryle amazona. The sequence goes on along the minus strand of JANHFX010011576.1, from coordinate 67,897 downwards.
AAAAAAAAACAAACCAAAACACCAACAACATGCAAATACCAACTAATATCTGTGCAAAATATTTGCTTTACCAAGGGACCTGTACAGAGAAGCCCCAGTGTTCCCAGACAATGTCACAGCTGGGACTCAGCCCTTGTGGAGTGCAAGAATCAGGGTTTTCCCTCTGATTTTCCCATGAGGTGCCACCTGGCCATGGTATGTATAGCAACAATGACAATGTCATGAGATTTTTTTATCATATTATTTGAAATGAAACACAGGCAAATAAAAACTGAGTAAGTTGCAGAATAGCAAAGAGCACCATGCTCCAGTCCCAGTAATAAGTGCAGTCAGTATCCTGGAAATGCACATATCAACTGGAGTGCCTGGGAATGGGACCCAGTCTCTAATAGTCCAGGACTATTGCTTGTTCCCAGCAGTGTAGGCTTTAAATCATCACATCACTTCAGACAAATGCAACCTACAGCTTCTAAGAGAGAAGAGCTTCTCAGTGCTCCTCTGTAGGGTCTGGCAAAGATGAACTGTGTCCTCCGCAACATGTTTTATTAAGGGCATGACAGAGATGAGAAACAAGGAGCCAAGTGCCAGCTAATTCCTGCAAGTCATCCCAAATCCCATGTGGAATTACTGGGTACATACTAAAAATTTCCAGGAGAACAGAGAAGCTCATTGCCACTTAAAAGAGCTGCCTAATTAATGTTCACTTTACCTTAGTTAGATTTTATATTCTGTTGCTCAGTTATGTAAATTGGACAGCATTTTGTACTATGATTAATAAGTCCTTAAACAAGCAGATTTTACTGCTTGAGACAACACTGTGAGGAGCCATTCTTGGGGTTTTTTTTGTTTGTTTCTTTGGTGAGTATTATTCCAGCTAGACATTTCTACTTTAAATTATCTCTTCTTAGCTTGAGAAATTATTCTGATGTTATTCAAGATGGTATCTCCTACTAAGTATGCCTTGTATGACTCTGCATTTCATTCAAAGTCATGTTTGATATTTATCACAGTAATCTCTCATTATGAGTGGAAAACTTCATTTATTGCATAAAATATGAATGTAAGTAATTTGAGATTGGAAGAGTCTTGATTTCAGAAAGAGTGAGACAAGAAAATAATCTCATTGATACTTAGAAGTTGATATTACTGATGAAAACATTACCATCTTTGAAAGGAGAATTAGAAAACTGTGTTTGGGAATTTGAGTGATATTAAACAAATCCAATTATAATGGAGACTCATGCTTCAACATAAGCCTGGCTATTGGAGACTGAGGCAGCATAACTATTGGTCAGATTGACAATCAAATAAACACAGATTTCTTTCCTTGCTGTTTAAAGTTTTTCCTCTTGCTTATTGTCTCCAATTTTTCCCAATCCAAGCGGCTCAGTTCCTCCCTAACTATCTCTGAACCTTTGCTCTGAAGCAGCTTCACACTCTTTTGCTTTGCAACTCCTAGAGCTGCTATTTTGCTCTCTCTCTTCTCTCAGTTACTTCAAAACATATCTCAGCCAACCTCCCTTTCTTCCCTGCTTTGGTAAATTCTCTCCCTAGACCATCTTACTAATAAAATGTCCAACATTGATCCAGGTCTTAGTTAAGGTCCCTCAAGGTGTTCAAACTGCACCCGCTGTCTTTTTCTTACTTAATGAGTGATTCAGTCACTAGACACGATCCTGATGGATACCAGATTGCATTTATACCCCTACTTATATATCTCTTTGCTTCTACATTAGGCTTTCCCAAAAGCATTTTCATTTTTTGCAGCCTGACTTGCATAACATTTCTGTAATATCTTTTCTTTTTTCAGCTTTCCACAATACCTTTTCTTCCATCATTCACACATATTCTAGGGTCACAATGCCAACTTAAAAAAAATTCAATGAAACATACACACAGCAAGAAAGATATTTGACAAAGAACAATTCTAAAAGCACATTCCTAAGTCAAACTGAAATCAAAAGAATGCTTGCATTTTTTATAAATTAATGTAGTCTACATATATTTTTAAACTTTTAAAAATCCATATTTGCCTATTTCTTGCACATAGAAGACTTTTCACAAAAAGAAAAAAATTCAAAAGACTTAATATTTATTCACTAAAAATTAAAATCATCTAAGAATCAGAGTAGACTCCGAAATCACACATCAACATTCTGAAATTATTCATCCGATGATGCTCATACTGACAAAGTCATGTGATAAACTCAAAAAGTTCATAGACTTGCTTCAGGCAAGTGCTCAATAGTTTGTTTTCTTATGCGGACCTCTAAAGTTTCAGAGTCTCATGAGAAGAGTCTTTCAAATAAGTTTTCTGGTATTTTTTGATTTTTATAAGGCCTGTATTAATAGGAGTAGTATATTCCAGCCTTGGCAAGGAAGTAAAAGACTGAGAGGATAGGAGAGGAATCAAATTAAAACAAATTTAATGTGACTTTCCTCCAAAAGGTGCAGGATTTAAGCATGAGTTAGTTTCTGACTTCATAAAAATGGAATTGTCCATCACTAATCAAAATGGTAATTACAACAAGAGTGTGTCTTCATTTTTTTTTAATAGACATAGTATTTTCTCCTTAAATAGACTTCAGGAATGTGAGAAGAATGAAATCTGCTCATAAAGAAATGTTTTGTCCAGGTCATGCTCACGTGAGTTAGCTACAGTGAACACAACACTGAATAGAGGCTGCATGATCTGGCCCACAATCAGGAACTTAATAAAGGATTTCATAACTCTTCTAAAGGCCCAGCCTAAACAATAAAAAACTCTTAAGGGATGTTTCTAAAGATAGAAAATCCTCAGGAGGAATGTTGAAAAGACCTTGTGAGACACATCCCCACAACAAGAAGAACTGGGAGAAGAACCTCTCAGGAGCTGGAAGTCTTCAAAGGTGACCCCTATTAACAAGAAACTTCAAAAGTAAGATGTGACATGACGTGAAAATCCTCCCACTGATGTTGAGTGCTTTAAAGATAGAATCCCCTGAAGCGAAATGGAGCCTTTGAAGTGGCAGTATCGGCATCAACTTTCGAATGCATAAAGGTGCAGTGTACAGCAGGACTCATGCACTGGTGTTACAGAGCTCCTGGTGACGTGATCCTTCTTGCTCAAGTCTGATAAGCCTAAAGGCCAGCCGAGAAGGTAGGCAAAAAGAAATATCATTTAGCTGGTAAAAGACCTCTTTGATCTCTCCCAATTAATCTTCCTAGTGCTGAAACAAAACTGGGTTCAAAACAGGGATGAATGATTGTGTTGCCCTCATACAACTACAACTGCGCTACCATACAGTACTCTTCCAGACGAGGTGGGGAAAGGTTTGCCCTTCTATTTTTCTTAAGTTTGCATAAATATAAGACAATAAATTGATTGAGACACTTGTTAATATTTCTCTTTCTTTAGAGCAGTTTGGATCTATGATTCTGAGCTCCTTAAACAGAATACATCATGTTTTTTCTGGAACTCTATTTCTCAAGCAGCAGTCCGGTAACAAGTTAATACCCTTTCAAAATGTAAGATGCAAAGAAAACACACAGTATTTGCTGATGTTCATACAATGGAATGCAAAGTCGTGGTCTTAATTTAAAACTGCAGAAAAACATAGAGGCAAACCCAAGGTTCTCTGTCATCTGTTGAAACAGAAATTACAAAAAAAGAAAATAATACAATTTTCCAGTAAGGTCTACTCTTGTAAGTGAATAAGAAAAACTTTTGTCTTGAGGGATAGAATACTACTAAAATAATTAAACCAGTCAAGACCCAAGGATGGATAAAACTGTACCACTATAAAGGTGAACTATATTAACACCACCAAGGACTAGAAAATACAAACTCAAAGAAGGTCTATCCTGAGCCAATTAATCAAGTCTACATCTTCTATTACAATTAATCATGTAACAGTTCTCTACATAAATATAATAATTTATACTGTAATTCTCTGTATAAATAAATATTTCTATAAACATGAAACAATTTAACTTATGAACCTGTCTGAATGCTGATTCAAAAATGTGTTTCTGTAATGGTCAAAAATCATCTAATTTGCAGCCAAAGAGTTTTCAGTTATATATATTCCCTCTTAAACCATTGTTTTTTCACTGCAATAAATAAAACACAGCTCTTTCCACTCCACCACCCCTCCTAATTTCCCTTTTTCAAAGGAATACAAGCAATATCTTTCCTATAAAAATAACACTGGACTTTTGAAAAATGGTCAGTACAATGTAACCACATTGTCTCAAGTCTTCAGCATACTGGCATATAAAACATAATCCTGACTAATCTGGCAAAGTTATCTGCAATTAAAACTATGGTCTCATAACAAGAACTGTTAGGGAACAAAATACTAGAGGACACTGTAGACCTGTCCATGATGGCTTGGACATAAGGATATTCACAGGCTTCAGTTTCTCTGCTCATTCTCTCTGCTCAGCAGATCTGAGGCAATTCCAGTGTAAAAGGCATTAGAATCTGATAGCACAGTGTTGTGATCAAGCTAACAGCTATGTCTATACTGTTAAGGAAACCCACATCCCAGCCAAGGCTTGTTTGATACTGAGCAGTTGATCGGTATCTTCACCACTTCAAGAGCTCTGAAGCAAAGCTTCTTCCAAGTGCAGTGGCCAGATCTCCGCTGCATAGCATATGGCCCTGAATCTCCTCTGAGTCCGTGGTGCCCCTCTGTGCATAAGACAGAGATAATACATTGTATACTTTCTCAATTAAAAGTATCTAAAATGACATATATGTGAGGCCTATAGCAGTCCACCAAACTGGTATGTTGCAACATGACTCTGAGGGTGCATTCAAACCTGGAGGAGTATTTGCCTTGGAACTGGTTACTTAAAGCAGTCTCCAAATGAGAGACACGGGGAGAAAAAAAGCAGTTGGGGTTCAGTGTTCTCTGTTGTTCACTGGTGTCAACATAACCAGTATATTATTGAAGTGCCCTGGCCTGGACAGTGAATGTAACACTGGAATAGTAATGCATTGATACAGATTCTCAGCAGTGTTATGAACTGGGCAAATTTTGGCCAGGGATGTCTAAAGGTTCTCCACTTGATTCCACTCCAAAGTTCATCTCTTTTCTAATAAATATTTTTGCTTCTTGAACACTGAAGTACATACAGAAGAACAAAACACTTCATAAAAGAGGTTCCCTCCAATTTTCAGTGTACCTTGTTTCCTGTATTTTCAACATCAGTGATTATCTGAAGAGTGTAAAACAACCTGCTTTGCAAATCCATACTTAACCCAACAAAAGGTTAAGGCCAAGTTCCCCAAGAGAAGGATTCTTACAGTAATTCCTATTGAATTGCAGTATAAATAGAAGTGGAGAGTGCTCAGCAAAAGACATGTGCCTCTTAGGAGTATCTGGGAAAACTAGACTGGAAGAAAGGTGCATATTATCCTGCTCAATCTAACCTGCTTCTGTGGAACCCTCAGTCAGCCTTGTAGAGGTAGAAAAGCCATGGGGTTCCTCCAAGCATGGGTAGAAAGGGGATTTTGTATGTGCATAGCTGAAAACAGTTCCATGCAAGAACTAACAATTTTCTCAGAGAATTGTGGAGTTCACAGCCCCCATTTACAAGAAAAAAAAAACAAACAAAACAAAACACAAAAGCCCACATAGCCTTCCCTGCTCTGCAAAAGCTGCTTATTGTGCCAGAAGGATTTTGAAAACCTGCTTTAGTTCTCTCAGTATTAGGACTTTGCCCTTCAGGCAACCTTGTGCTCACACAGAGCTCATTTATTTCAGCAATGCTGTATGAGCGTTCCACCCATGCAGAGAAGATTGTAGGGCTGGGGGAGTTAGTGGGTGCCCATTTACATCCAGCAAACTCATTTACCTTGTACAAAAGGAATCTTCCAAGTTTATCTCTGTCTCTCCTCCCATGCATTTGGTGGTAACATTTGGTTGTGCATCCCATGAGGAGAACATTTAAATAAAATTTCTTCTCACCAGGAAAAAAACCCACAAACCAAACAAAAGCCTTTGGAGATAACTTCCAACAGAAGTATAGTGATGCTTAAATGCTGGGCTTGAACATGACTGAATTAAATATGCCTTTAACAGCTTATGGCAGATCTGCAAGATGGATCCTCATGCAAATATAAGTATTAATATGTGATTTGCCTGACCGTACAAGATTATAAGAGGGCTTCTACAAAAACAGACTGTGTTCCTCCAACAGTATCACATCAGGCTAAAAAACAGGCTTGACAGTTTTAGCCAATATCAGAAGCAGCTGCTTTAGGCCTGTTTTTGCAAAAGCCTGTATTACTTCCAAAACAAAAACCAACACTTTCTGCCTTCTGATAAAAAGTAATTGCTGTAGTTGCCTTCCTGAGGAGCCCATTATGTTCACAGAACCCTTCACAGGTTAGATCATGTGTTTTTTTTCAATCACAAACTCCAAGCAATTCCAGTGAAGACTGACAGGAGAAGGCAGCCTTCAAAAACAGCAGTCAGGGGAATACATTCTTTCTTCACGGTGCCTTCCTTTCCTCCTTCTTTATTCTTCTTCTGTTAAGGACAGAGATTTTGGTTATCTTCACTTCCCTATACCCCCTCTTCTATATTCTCTTCTTACCCCCTGTGTAGTCTTGATGTCTTCCCTTTGCAAATACCTTGATTACCTCTCTTCATCTTTTTCTTAATCTCTCTGGCATTTTACAATCCCAGCATTTCTCCATTTCTCTCTCTAGCTGTTGCTGCATTTTGCCATATCTCCTATCTTACTGATTCTGTTGGTTACAGTTTGAATTCTTGTCTAATTCAAACCTAGACATTCCCCATCCTGGGTCCCCTGTTTCTGCCCCCAGCACCCAGAAACTCCCAGTATCTCGTCCTTGCTGGAGCTCTGAAGGGGTATTCCAGTCTCAGCATCATTAACATGTAAGTCATAACTGAGATTACATACAGTAGAAAATCTCTAAGGTTCAGCTTTTCTTATCTATCCACACAGCACCATCTTTCCATCCAAGTTCTTCTCTTCCTGTGCTGCAATCAACAAATCAGAGACATAAGAGGTCAGGTAGTCTGCCCTTCTCTACCCGACCCTTAATCAGGATCAAATATATCTATTTTATTCCTAACAGACACTTTCCTAATCTGTTCTAGGTGACAGAGACCCCATAACTGCCCTTGGAAATATTCTCTAGTGCTTCACTCTTGACCAATAGGAAGACATTCTCTTATCTAACTTAGTTGCAACTTAATCTCACTACTTCTTCTTTGGTCCACCACTTTTCACTGATCTTGGTGGATACAAATTTTCCCACCTCAAAGAAACTTTGGGCGCTACCACAGAGATAACTTTTAATGGCTTAATGCTTTGCTGTGTGAACTTTTCATTCCTACACAGCAGCACCTGTGCCCTCCCCACTTCCCTTGTCCATCACTTAGTTTCAGGGATCTTTGTCAGTTTGCCCACTGCCTTTCAGTTTTCATGACATCAGCTCTTGTCTGTGTTTGGTATGTGTGTGACAAGATCCCAAGTCAGTCACAGCAATGACATGAATAGACATAAGCCTGTCCCTTATATTGAGATGCCACAGGAGATCAGGAGGCTTCAGAATGGCAAAAAAATATCTTTTCTCTTCCTCACAGGTTTCATCCAACTAAAAACTACTAAGTATTATATAATAAGAGCTATAAAAAGATCTTTTTAAGTAAAGAAAACTCAAAACAACTAAATCTGATGCAAAATAAACAGGAACACTTGCTCCTTCCCCAGCCCATTGCAGGGTCTTGCTTTCAGCAGTTCTGCTTCACCAAGCGCAGGCTCCTAAGTATGTTCTTTCATCCCCTATGGAAGGTATCTGGATCATCCCTGTCCCGCACCATGGCCTCTACATAGGTACAGGCTATGAGGTACAGTTGAAAAAGATCCTTTACTTACGTTCTGAAAAAAACGTAAGTACGATTCTAACTGGGGGAAAATAGTGAAACTAAAAAATGGCTTTTTGCCCCTAACTTCATGATATGCCAGCAATGCCAGGAAATTTCTCAGCAGTGCATGTTCATAGACAGTGTACAAGTTGCAAATCTCCAAGGAAAATGGAGTGTCAGATGTATGGTTTTCAATTTAATGTCTCTTGTCAGCCTGTGTCATACAATACTCCCATCATCTCAGGATGATGTTGTTAAGTTACAGGGCACCTCTGCTTTCTGCTTCTCACTAGATCTGTGTGCTCATGAAAACTGCTAGGTTCACCAATCCTGAAAATGAAATACGAAGCATTATCAGCGGTGTTCTGCCAGGGAAATGGCAAAATACATTGCTGAATGAAATCTCGCCTCATCTATGACTCAGGAACAGGATTATTTTTTAGCTCCACATCCATTTGATGACATGTCCTTCAAGACTGAGAATGACACCGAGACCATGTTAGGCCCGCTTATGGTTGGATTAGACTGTTAATGCTTCAGAGACAGGGTCATCTTCCTGTACTGGTGAATCTGGATCCCCTGAGCAGCCCTGACCCATTGCTGCTCACCGGACCCCTCTGTACCGTAAGCTACCTGTACCACTGGAAATGGGCTTTTGTGATTCTGATACATCTATCGTAAACCTGAACATCCTGTTATCACCATGAAAGTACAGAAGATATTGTGTGTGATATGGTGACAGACTTACTGGGATCATGAATTCATCACAATAGTTTGAATTTCATTAAGATCTTTTCAAATTAAATATTAAAAAGGAAATCTGTTGTGGTTTGCCTCATGACACACCAGAAGACTCTGGAGAATGTCTCCCTTCCCTGTGTTTTCATGTTTGGATTAAAACACTGTAATATTTACTGAACTTTACAGGGAAATTACCCATGTAGAATTCAACAACAGATTACTTTCTTGTGAAAAAAAAAAAAAATCTAGTTATTTCTATTTAAAATATATTAATGTGCATTATTAACAGGTGCTTTTTTGGTACAGTTTTGACAAATATTTATTACCTCCATTCTTTTCTTCCTCCCACATGACATTTTTTACAGTCTTGAAAGATGAAGGAGACTAGTATATTAGAAAACCTAGAAGAAATGCAAAGCCACAAAATAAACTCTTTCTTCTTGTTATTTAAGGGAACTGTACTATATTTTATCTGTCTTTCAGGATGAAATCCAAATTCCCTGGAAGGCAATAAAACTCTATTGACTAAATTGGCTTCAGAGCAGATGTTGCTTTAAAAGCAGGGTAAAAGGAAGCAGGTTTGTGACATGTCAAAATAGTCACCTGATATTTTTAAGAAATGCACACAGTAAAAAGAATCCAAAAACCACACATGATGTTTTCAATAGTTTCTATTACTATGCCTACCTAAGCCAGAAAATACAGTATGGGAAAATATGTAGAGAAAAACGCATGCCAACTACAGATTGGAAGCAGAGGACTGAAACTTTTTCCTCATTAATTATCTGGCTAACCTTTATTTTAGTGGCATATTGAATTTTTTTGTTTGGTTGGTTTTGGTTTTGTTTTTTGTTTTTTGTTACTTATATCAATAAAATGGACACAGAAGTTTCTAAGCCCTCTACCAAGAAACAGAAGGCCTCGACAACCTTAGGAGTTAATATGCTAAAAGAGAAAAAAGAACTAATTCAAAACCAAGACACAGCTTAAATGGATGTTAGGACACTGGTTGTGATATTTCCACTTTTAATTTTTATAATTACAGATAAAATATACATATTATCATGGTTTCCAAATAAATAAAAAATAGTGTTATTAATTATGCATGTATTTAAGTATTTATCTAACTTCATTCAAGCTATAAGTCTTATTGCTTTCATGCTGAGATTAAAAAAATCAGTACATGGAAGCTGGCTGGTTTCTTGCAGGAGTCAAGGCAACAAGATCATCTTCAGGGGGGATAACAGCACACAGTTTTCTGAGACTGACATATCTCGATTTCCTTAAACTGATGAAAACCTGTGTTTACACTAGAAGAGGTCATCCCATACTCACCCTAGTTATGCAGGTACGTGCCCTGTGTAGATACAGGAACTCATAGGATCACACCATGAGCTTGATCGCTGTATTGTGCTTTCATGGCAAGGTTTTGGTAGCAGGGGACCTACAGGGATGGCTTCTGTCAGAAGCTTCTCATGTGTCCAACAGAGAGAGTAGCAGCAGGACTCACCACTAGCCAGAGCTCAACCCATCAGCAGTGATGGTTGCACCTCTGTGATAACATGTTTAAGAAGGGAAAAAATACTGTTGAGGAATAGCAGCAAGAGAGAGGAGTGAGAATATGTGAGAGAAACAACTCTGCAGACACCAAGGTCAGTGAGAAAGGATGGGAGGAGTTGCTCCAGGCAGTGGAGCTGGGATTCCCCTGCAGCCCATGGTGAAGGCCATGGTGAAGCAGGCTGTCCCCCTGCAGCCCATGTAGATTAATGGTGAAGTAGATATCCATCTGCAGCCTGTGCAGGACCTCATATCAAAGCAGGTGGGTAATCAAAGGAAGCTGTGACCCACGTGGGATGCCCATGTTGGAGCAGGTTTGCTGGTAGGACTTGTGACTGGGTGAGGGACCCACGATGGAGCAATGTATTCCTGAAGGTCTACATCCCATAGGATGGACATGTGGAAAGGACTCATGCTGGAGCAGTTCATGAAGAATGGCAGACTGTGGGAAGGACCCATATTCGAGAAGTTCATGGAGGACTGTCTCCTGCAGGAGGAACCCCATGCTGAAGCAGGGGAAGAGTAGGAGCAGCAGAGAAGTGTGATAAATTGACTGTAACCACCAGTCTTTTTCCCCCTGTACAGCTTGGGGAGAAGAGATAGAGAAGAGGGGAGTGAAGTTGAGCCCAGGAAGAGGGAGGGGATGAGGGGAAGGGTGGTGGTGGTTTGTTTTCCTAGTATCCTACTCTGTTTTGATTTGTAATAAATTAAATTAATTTCCCCAAGTTGACCCTGTTTTATCCATGACTGTAATTGCTGAGTGATGTCTCCCTGTCCTTAACTCATCAGGAGCCTTTGTTGTATTTTTCCTCTCCACCTGTCCTGTTGAAGAGGGGGAGTGACAGAGCTCTTTTGGTGGGCACCTGGCATCTAGCCAAGGTCAACCTGTACAATTTCTTCTAACCAAAAGCAAATAGTGAAGTGATTACTCAATGTCTGGTCATTCCATGTCTGATGGTCTGATCCACAGAGCAGCTGTCTTCTATAAGCCACATATGTTGACCTATGCATGCAGCATCTCTAATCCCTTGAAAATAATTCCCATATGGCTTTAATCAGACTGTATTATACATAACCATCATCTTATTATCAGAGCTTCTCTTACACTGTATTAACACAAGTAAATAAAACAGGGCCAAGGCACAGACAGTGGCCGTGTTCCACAATCATCTGTTCTGGTTTAACTGTAAGAAGAGCCTTCTGCATGGTTTTGGCTCATGCCAAGTAGTACTGCCCAGGTAACAGCCAGGCATAGCTCAGGAGATACCAGATGCCAAAGACTGTTTCCACTAGGCAATTTGGACATGGGCATCATGTTTTGAGGATAAGGGGAGGAAGCTTGAGCATATGGAGGTGATCCAGTGCTATGCTGCTTGGACTCACAGATCACGATCCCTGGGCACAAAGGTTGCTTTCTAACCCAGCTCCTAAGGGCTGAGTTTTACAAATGAGAGATGGAGAGTTCCCCTTCCAGTAGCAGTAGAAAATACTACATTGCTGGGGAATGCAGCACAGCAAAATTTGAGATGTTTTTTGGCTGCCTCTGGCTTGGTCAACTAATCCAGTAGTTACAAATCAAGTCCAGAAACAGATGGGGCATGGCTGGGTTTGATCATCGGAAAGGTTTTTTGATAAGAGTCTTTGTATGCTATGTTATCTGTTTTGGATGAGGAAATAAACACACAAAGGAAAGGGCTCCTGAACCAGTATTATGTAGGACTGTTATTCTCCATTTGCTGTTCACAAGCCCTTCAGTTTAAGTGCAAGCTTTCTCCAGGTTTTTGCACTTCTGTCCAATAACAGGCACTTCCCTTTAATCTTCATTCACATGTTATTTCTCAACATGACTAGAGCAAGCATGTCACCCAGATTCTTCAGCATCTGGGAAAACAAGTGAGCTGCTGCCAAACAGTTCAGAGACCTTCCTTCAAAAATGCTAGCACAAACCAGTCAGCCAGTCACCAAACCCACAGATAACAGCAGCCCAGAGTCAGGCTTAATAAATGACTTAAGCTCAGCTGGCAAGGAAAGACAAATCCATAAACTGTATCCAAGGTGATGCACATTTTGTTAGGAACTCAGAAATTATTCATTCCCTGACTTAAAGTTGCCAGCCACATCTCCAAAGCGGTCTTTTTCCTCTGATAGGCCTGGTGGCATTTTGGATCTGTCCATGTTTCCTTTTAGGTTGGGTCACTATTCAGAGCAGTTTGTCACAGCTCCACAGATGGTACTGTCACCTCAAGAGTCAGTCACTGCTCCCCTCACAGTTTTTTCTCTAAGTCCATAAAATACACCACAGTCATGCCAGTGGAAGCTCTTGAGACACACAAGCAGTTTTGTGTCTGTATTTTATATGATTTTCCAAGGAAAATGGCATAAAATCCTGCACATGCAATCCCAAGTAAATTATGTCCTTGATCTCATAGCAACTTCACATTTGCTTCTCATAACAGTGTATCTATTCTAGCTCCTGCCTTTTCACAACATCATAAGAAACTGAAGCAAGGGAGGGCTCAAAGGTAGTCTGAGCCATCCTTTGCTCCACAGCAAAGTAGCCTGCCTGTCTGTACAAACCCATCCCTGACAGATGCTTCCCTACACTGTTTGTAAAGATTTCTAGCAATGGGGATTCTCATTCCACCTGTCCCAATCACTACTTAGTTTTAGATTATTATTATTTTTTTTAATTTTTAGATTAATTTTAGATAATGGATAATTTTCTCTGAGATATTCCTGCATTTTCCAAGACCCATGTCTTCTGTTCTCTATTTTTGCCTTGTTAACCTTTTCTGTTTGTTACATTCTTTTCTCTTAGCTTATGTTTTCTATATAGACCTCTGACTGTTCTCATTGCTATCTTCTTTTAAATTGGTCCGTATCTCCCTTGAGGCACAGTGTCCAAAGGTGAAGACACTGATCCAGATATTCTTATCAACATGGAAAATGCAAAAAGATTGCTTCACACTTCCAGCAGGCTGTTATCCCTTCTTATGTATCTCAGTATGGTGCTCACCTTGCTTACCATAGCACAATATCTTTACATGTATTCACCTTATTCTAGTCCCTTTTTGTCCCCAAGGCCTTATTTATATATTGCTATCTAGTAAGTTGCTATCTGTTTTTTATTTGTTCAGTTTGCTCTCCCTGCCCGAGTTCAATGTCTTTCATTGAGCCTGGTGAATTTCTTCCTTCTTTGGAGACCATTCCTCCAGTTTTTCCAGATTTGATTGAGTTTTAACACAATCCTTAATTTCCTTTGCCAGATCCAGATTTTATGCAATTTTAACAGCACGTTTTTAATTCTGTCAATCAGTCATGAAAATACTAAAGAACACTGGCCTCTGGAAAGGTATCAATGGAGTTGTTCTCAGGGAAATTGCAGTTAGAAAATGACAACAGATCACTACTCTTTGAATCATGTTTCTTCCCCAGTTTTGTACTTGCTTGTTTCTTCCTTCTTTATCTGCAGTGTTTTATAGAATAGATGTATGAGTAAAATAAAGTAATGTCTGGTTTAGAATAAATCCAGATTCTGAGTTCAATGACCCGTTAAGTGAATGCACATACCATAGAAGTCAGATCAAAGAGTAGCAAGAGCTTCTCATTTTTACCAGCCTTTTCTCTGCAGCAGATTGGACCATCAGTTCTTTGCTTATTCATAAAGCATAATTATCATGCAAGAGATGTTCATTATAAGCTGTAATTTGTTTGCTAGGGTTTTACAGCATCTAGTATGAGCAGAAAAAGGATGAAATAAAGTAGCAAAAAAAACGAGAAGCACTACACAGCTAAAGAGTTTGTTGAATTCTGTTTGATCAGCAGTTATCCTGAACAAGAGACAGGCTAGACAAAGAAAAGAAATTTCTCTTCTCTTAGGAAATTATGATGAATTTAAGACACCTTTACGAATGAAAAAAAAAAAGGCTTTGATTATTAGAGATCATTCTTAATGAAAAAAGAAAATGTCTGGAAAAATTGCCTTTGAGAATAAATTTGGAAAAGGCATGTTCATGGACTAACTTAGAGTAAAACAGCTACCAGCTTAAACCAGGAATTAAAAAAATAAAAATATACAGTCACCTACTAAAATTATTACTGCTCATTAATACATGGAAACCATTGACCCAAGGAGTTTAAAAGAATGAAGCAAACCTTTACGTGTATTTTTCACATCTGAAATTATTATGCCATATTTTAGTCTACAGCCACATTATGTTCCACTAGAAATGTGGGAGTCCTCGGTTATATAACTGGATCTTCCAGTAACTGTAGTTCTACAACACTGCATATGAAGATAAGAATTTCAGTTTCAGTACCAGCCCACATTAAGATCTGATTAGTATAAATTGCCAGAGGAATCTACTCTAATGCCTTTTCACTAGAATCCTTTTTCAGCTTGTGTTCAGGGCTCATCAAGAATCACTAAAATTTAATGTGGACAACCTCTGCATAAAAGTAATGAAACATCTTCTATTGCTTTCACTTGTAATTCTGTAAATAGCTTATCATTGCAGAAATTATCCTAAAAATATGTTCAGTAGAAGCCACAGCTCTTTCCTCAGACTGGATACCCCTTGATGGGCAGTGTAAGTATAAGTCTCTGCAACGGGACAAATCCCTGAATGCCTTTGTGAGAATATTGTGTTGCTCAAAAGAAACTTTTAGAAGCAATGTAAAAAATGAGACTTGTATGCATGTGAGCACTAAATACCCCACTATCTTGTCTGCAAGAGTGGGGATGGCCTTGCTGACTTTTTTCATTGTAGTTCAATCGCCACATTATCAATATTATACAGCTTCCTTCTCATGTAGGAACTCTCTGAATTCTTCCATAAGGTCTTCTTGCTGTCTTTACAATCACATTTGCTTTCAACACCCAAGCTGTGTAAGCAGAGCCTGTTTACAGACATTAGAGACATCTGCCAGTTCAAGTACCAGAAAGTTTTTGTTTATAACTGGAGATTTTACCTAAGAGAAATGAGAAATCTGAGTAACCCTTTGACTCAAAAAGAACAGTCAGTCCTGTCAGATGCTTCTTAGTTTAGGCTTTCTGTATTATCCCTTAAATTTAGAACATTAGTCATATTTTCAAATGGGCCAAAGAAACAAGCAATTTGCTTCTCTTCTACTTTTACTACATTCCGGAACCTAATTCTCATTTAAGTCTAAGTCTTAGTGTAAAGAACTGATGGAATGGTTGTTGACCACTTTTGATCCAATAGATACTTTAGAAAGAGGACTGAATTATTTAATAACTAAAATTTTAACTCTTTCAGTATGAATTCCACACTGCATATCATGCTCATCAGTACCATCTCATTGCTATGTGTACTCATGTGCTTTCTCCACACAACGCTAGTTTGGGCCAAAATGATGGCTTTTGCTCCACTGTATGGATCCTAGAGTCATGTGGTGTGGAGTGAACAGAGATCCCAAGTAGATGACAGGCTGTTTTTCCTAATGATCCAGTCTGTGGCCGTGTTTGTACATTTAGGTGTGACAGTGCAGAGGGAGAGGGAGAATCAAATCACCTGAGAAAACTAGAAGAGTGCACTCTGCTGCACGGGGGCACATAGATTTTGAACACACAAAATGAGAATTAAAAGATTACAGAATGTGGCCTTCAGTTGGCCTCCTGAAGTAAACCAAGGCAAGACAACACTATATACCAATTTTTGCTTTTAAATGCTTTTCCCTTAATTGTCTTGTTCCTATTGCTAAAACTAAAGCCTTTCTATGAAGGGCCTATTAGGTCATTACCTATAAAACCATGGGAATTAAACCCCAGTTTCCTTGTTGGCAACTATGATGGATACTCTCCTGTGAGCTGCATTTGAGACTGAGCAAGAACTAGGGAGGGTGTCCTAAAATGTATGAAAGCACAAGACGTGAAAGCTCAGAGAAACAAAAGGAAGAGACAGAGATGACAAGGACGGAGTTAATCCTATCAATGACACCAAGTTACTCTAAAAATCAAGTCCCAGGTTTTGTTTTCAAACTAAGATCTATTCTATGTAGGCAATCAAATCCCTTTGTTAGCTTCCTAGCTCTTTAGTACTCACCAACTGGGATTTCTAAGCGCACTACATTATAATCTCTTCCATCATTGCTCATAATCTCTCAGAGTAAGCAAAGGCATTTTGTTCTCATGTTCACAGACAATGTCAATTTTCCTTTATCCTTTAAATCTTGGCTTAAAAAACATAGGACTGCAAGTCAAAATGCCAAATACCAGCTGCATTTGTGTATGCAGGGTATCATTCCTTTGTATGAGAGATGTTATAAACAGAACTTTGATAAACAGAGGTATATGATAAATAAATATGATATGTAAAGCTGTCAGGGACATGACAGAAATGAAAGTTTTGATTAGTGGGAAATTTGATAACCAAGGCAGTACAACAAATGACAGTCATGGGAATCTTCTTTGTTCTACTGGATATTCTTATTTATATAGTGAAATCCAATATTTGGTGTGTTTCTTATCAGCTGGTTGGCAATGAATTTTCAATTTGAAGTTACCACCAAGCATCTGTTATTTGTCAAGCTGGAAAAAAGGAAATCGTTGAAAAAGTGACTGCTAGGAGATGACACCAACCTTGTGTTCACTTTCAGCCACAGCACCAAATTAAAGCAATTACTTCAAAATGACTGATGCAGACAAGTTTTCGTATTGCACATTTAAATGGAGAATACTACTATCTCTATACACAGTCAGGAATAAAAATGCAAAGTTTTACTCTGGGCTTTTAATATGCATGACAATAAAGAAACACTTGAATGTTGACTGTAGTCCCTTTCAATCTGTTCAAACTCTATAGAGGGGAATATATGCTAGAACATTCCCTCTTCCATATCTTGTTTGCCACAGTTTTAAAGTAAATCCCTACAGCTGACTACAATCTGTTCTATCAAATGCCTTTGCAAGGTCAACGTATAGTGTTGCCCTATATTTATTGCTAGCTGGTGAAACGATAATTTCAAACTTTCATCACAACTGCATTTTGGCAAAAGACTTTATTAAGCTTCATGTCTGTGGGGATTCAAACACTAGAGTCTTATAGATAATTCTATAGCCATTTGACTTGAAAATCTTCATCTTGTTATTTGATGTTCATTTCCTTTAAATTGATGCAAATATTTAAAAATTATTATGAGATTATTGGGTGCTACTTTTGAGAAGGAGAAAGATGGGAAATTAGGGAATGAACATTTTAAAATAGAAATTGAAATATGCACAGCCTTACCCACTGCAGAGGAACATAGTGTAGGAGACGTGCCATTGGCCATGGGCTATTATGTTTTCATTGCCAGTTCATTATTCAGCTCTCATATTCACAGAATCACCTTTTTTTTTTTTTCTGGGAGTAGCACTATCTATGGCTCAGCTCAGAGCTTCACTACTTCAAGGCAATGACATTACAGTCATTCCACTGAAAATCATCATACACAACACAAACATTCAATTAGCTCAAAGCTTTAAAAGGTATCTTTAACTATTTGCTGATTATAGCTCATAACACTTTAACATCAAACTAAAAAAGAGCTTAAAGATGTCTACTGTCCCCTAAAAAACAAGAAATACTTCAAAATATTTTTTAAATGCACCAGTCTTAGCAAATTTGTCAGTCAAAATTACCCTATAAATGTTTTTGCTATTGTTTGCTTCTTCACTGAATCATTAATGTTAGAAGAGACTGCTTTATCAAAGCAGGACTACTATGAAAGCTAGATCAGGTTCCTTAGGGCCTTGGACAGATTTGTTTTGAAAATCTCCAAGGATGAAGATTACACAATGTCTCTGGGCACATCATCCAGTGCTGGCCCATTGTGACAGTTAAAATACTTTTCCTAAATTCATGACCAGCTTTGATATCATTGAAATGAAGCTGGTGTAATCTTATTCCTCCATCTGAAAGAGGTCCTTCTATGATCCTCAATCCCTGAAAAGATGTATAGGCTAAGACAAAGCACGATTTATGTTAGAAGGTATTTGTGGGAATGGATCTATAAATTAAACAGTCAAGTCTTCTATGAGGATGTAAAACCTGGAGCTTTGTATTTACAGATGAGTCTTTGCTCTTTAAATCAAACAAACTGACTCTGTTCACCAAAAATAGCCAACGGCAAACTGAATTCTCTGTATGAAGTGTGGCCACTGTTGTTATAAAAGGGAACTAAATTGACACTTCTTTATTATGTACCATGTCAATATTTCCCAGTTTATTTTTTTTTCTGCAAACAGCCTTAATTGTTCACATTTCCCACTACTCCGGATCTAAATTAGTGTTATTTAGTGTTATGGACATATTTCTCCTTAAATATTCCTGAACTCATATGGTGCTTTCTTGACCATTCCCCACCTATCTCCACTCCCACTAATCCTTGTTTTATACGTTAGGAAATGCTGGATTTCAGATTTACTATGCATCTGTCCTAAATGTGCAGTATTTTAGTAGACAGAAACATGCTTTCAGATCACAAATATCTTCAAAGTACCTATTGCCTTTAATGAAGGAACTGAATAAAACAAATGACAAGATTAACTAGGAGATAATTTTTAGGTAAAATTAACTCCTTTTCAAAAAAGCCTGCAAAAGTCCCCTGACATGCCAATGTGCTCAGAACTGCATAAGGAGAACAAAAGGAATTTTGATGCTCCCACACACTTTTTTTGAATTTTGCAGCATTTCAAAATATAAGGTCAGGAAGGCAAAGATCATTTCTTCCTATGTCTATTTAAGTACTGTGAAACAGATTAGAGTGATAATTTAATTTGTTTCTTACAGATCTCGTCAAAACTTCAAGATTTGCACCAGTTCTTAGGTAGCTCCAATACACTGTGCTATCATATTTATTTTTGCAAATCAAAATCACACCAGTTCTCACAAGCTCAGTTGCATTCTGGAGACAGGGTTTTATGCCAAATGTACATACCTGTATTGTCATCTTCAAGCCTGTATCATTCATCTTCCTTAAACTGATACGGTTTTCTAATTAGAGTAGTGAATGGGGCATTGTACCAAGCTTTATAAGACATTAATTCTGTTCCCAACTCTGCAGTGGACCTGTGGGGCAAATTGTTTCAGTTCTTTATGAATTAGCTCCCTTAGCTGTATTGGAAGGTAATAACCTATTATGATGAGCTTTAGATATAGTGTTTTAAAATATTAATCTTTCTTCTGCATGCTAGACTATGACTCAAAGTAGAACAGCTTTTCCCAGAGAGATCTGATTGAAGAAGCGTAGTTACAGCCTGCTGGCCTAAACTTTAAATGGAGAGCAATACAAATTTCTTAAAATAATGTCCTAGAACCCCTATGTGAATTGCCCATTTATAATAGATTCAGATTCCCAGTTCTCTCACACTAGTTCATTTGCTGACATAAGCTATTCCTCCTCTATGCACTCTTGGCAAGAACTGATAAAAAAAGTGCTGCTTCATTGAAAGGTGCTACCATTTGACACTTGATTCAGACATGGATCTATCCTGTTAATCTTCAAATTCTCCCCATTGAGACGACTCAGCATACCCAGCAAGGCAATTCTGCAAAAGGCCATGCATCATGCTGAGGACATGATATACAAATTAGCTGACTCCCAGGTAATTCCAGAGCCCATCAAAGTACAGCTCTATCACCGTGGTTTTGCACTGAGCTCACTCAGTTCAGTAGCCTGAGTCACACCTCTCTGGAGCTATGAGCCCCTCTGGAGATCCACGCTGGTACTTCTGCATAGCATTGCCCTGCACAACGTGTGTGCACCAGTGTGTTCAGATCTGCTACAGAGCCCCTCGAATTATAATCCACCATGTGGTATTAAAACATATCAACTATTTGAAAATGTGTCTCCCCTGTATTACAGCACCATTTAAGTTATCAATATGAAGGCCCACAGCCATCAGTGAAGGATGCAGTGCATCTGCTTCACATGACAGTCCTGATATAAATCCTGCTGAAGCCACTAGAAGGACTCTCATGAAAGATCCTAGCTTTGGTGAACAAAATGCACTTTAAATTCCTCCATTAATATCTTCCAAACAATTTCTTAGCTATCCAAAGCATTAATCACCTAATCCATATTTAGAAGGCTTTATGCAGTAATCCATCATGTGAAACCTTGTTGAAAGCTTTCCTTATACTCCATCTATAAAGTGCCTACCAGGTTTCCCTCTATGTAAGTCAATCGTTATTTCATTTTAAAATAACAATCAGAATTGTTTGTCATAACTTCTGCTTCCCAAACCCATGCCGACTCATTACATTTTGATTCTCCAAATACAGCACTGAAGTCTCTGAACATTTTATCACAAAAATGTCTCAATACTGTTGTTGGATTTAATGAACTTAATTTTTATCATATTTCCCAGACTCTTCCCTCTATGTGGTATAAATATGCTTAGTGTTTTCTAGTCTCCTGCTGCTTTTTCAGTGTTGAAAGACATTCACAAAAAAAAAAGTTAAATCATTGCTCAGCCATTTTATACTTAGTCATAGAATCATAGAATGATTTAGGTGGGAAAAGACCTTTATATCATTGAGTTCAACCATTAACCTAACACTGCCAAGTCTACCACAAAACCATGTCCCTCAGCACCACCCCTACACTTTGACCCTATCGTAAGTATCATCAAGGTCTAGACAGTTGAAACACTCCTTAACATACAGGGCTACCTCACCACCTCTCCTTCCTTGCCTATCCCTTCTGAAGAGTTTACAGCCATCCAATGCAGCACTTCAGTACCAAATTAACAACAGGAGCTTTGAAGGGCAGCCTTCTCAATGTTTATTCCTGTTCATTTGCATCTTATTGCACCCAACAGTGTTCTGTGCAAATACTATGAGAGTATAGCAGAGTATTATTAACATACTGCTCTAAATATTTTGTTCTATAAACCTCCTAGTTTATTCTCAGTTCTGAAGAAGTGACATGAGTTCCAAAGAGGTGACACCTTCTTTGGGCTACGTCAGTAATTTCTGTCTCAGAAGGAATAAAACAGATTTGCTGAGAGGAGGTCTTGATTTTCTTATGAGTCTCTTCCTTACCATGCAGGTTGTCAAATCCAAAAGAGCTTCTCACTATTTATCTTACCATCATTTTAATGGAGAACTCTATTTTTAGATGTGTGTTTTTATCACTAAAAGGCTTAATTTACATACATGGTCTCTTAGTTATCTTGTGTTGCTGTGGTGAAGTCCTGATGTGCTCCTCTGGCTCCTGTGCAGAGCTGTTACATTCCAAACTTTTATATAGAGTTTTCTACAGGGCTCTTTGCACTCCTGGCCATCGCCATGGTAGTTTTATTTTACACTGCATGTCTCTGAAAAATCTTGAAATTTATGATGGAAAGGATGAACAAACTTTTAGTAAGTACTTTCTTCCTAAAACTCAGCAAAAATTGCACTTGGATGTCACAGCCTCAGGGGATTGTGCGTGTAGACTAGCACAAAAATGTAAATGTCATCATGTGGCATGGACTCTAACTGCCATTGGCTTTTAGACGGCTACACTGCTACATCTGTTCAGTAGAACAATCATGTTCCTTATGAATATTTAATTGGTTGGAAACCTTTCAGAGAGGTTACTTTTGTCCGCTGTTTAGAAACAACATCAACACCCTCCTCAGTCATTTACACAGGTAGTGTGATTATTTCTGAAGGATGTGGGACACTCCTTTGCCCAAGATTCACATAGTATTACATAATTTAGTTTGGAATTATTTCCTCAAATACCTTTTATTTTATGTTTTTATTGAAATTTTGTACGAATCAGCCAGTGTGCATGAGTTGGAACCTTATTTAAAATAAAATAATATTAAAAGGAGGAAGGAATGATATAATTAAATGACACTATTTGGCTTGCAAGTGCTAATAACAAATGACAAACAAAAAATAACCAAATTATGTATTTCTGAGAAAAAAGCTGGTCTTTGGTTTTGCACCACCCCAGATAACTGCCATAGATGACTGTCCCATTTTTCTATGTTAATCATTATGGTTATTCTTCCAATGTCCATATTACAAATGAATTGCAATAATACACAGTTCACATTGCTAGTGGTAAGTAAAAGTCCCAAGGTAGCAAGACAGTGTTATTAATAAGTAAGGAATGATTTGGAGAAATAAAATTTGGGGAAAGTCATGTATGTAGAAAATAAATATGGTCTGAGGAAAAGGATAACAGAAGGAAGCATTTGGACAAGTACTTTGATGCCAGGTTTGTATGTTGACATTTGGAGATGTCCATGCGTCTCTCTTGTGTCTTTTGACCAATTTCTGTATTGTACCTCACTTCCACAGCATCACCAGTAGTAGCACCCATACAACTGTGGAAACATCCATCTACAGTCAGGATTTCCTAAATCATTTTTGTAATTACTGTGAGTTCAACAATACCTCACTGCCACAGCAGGAGGAACCTGCTTATGAGGAAGAGAGGCACACTTAAAATCATAGAATCATAGAATGACTTATGCTGGAAGGGACCTTAGAGATCATCTAGTCCAACCTCCCAGCCACGGGCAGGGGCATGTCTCAACTAGACTAGGTTGCTCAAGGCCTCATCCAACCCAGCCTTAAACACCTCCAGGAAGGGGACATCGACAACCCCTCTCTGCAATATATTCCAAAGTTTCACCATCCTTGTACTGAAGAACTTTTTCCTAAGATCCAGCCTAAACCTATTTTCCCTTAGTTTAAAACCATTTTCCCTAGTCCTATTGCTGGACACTTTTGTAAAGAGTGCCTCTCCAGCCTTCCTGTAGGATCCCTTCAGGTATTGGATGGCATTTATAAGGTCCCCCAGAGTCATCTCCAGGCTGAACAATCCCAGCTGCCTCAGCCTATCCTTGTAGAAGAGCTGCCCCATCCCCTAGATCATCTTTGTGGTCCTCCTCTGGACTTGTTCCAACAGATCTATGTCCCTCTTCTGGTGGAGAACCAGAACTGGATGCAGTACTTGAGATAGTGTCTCACAAGAGCAGAGTAAAGAGGGAGAATCACCTCTCTTAATCTGCTGGCCACACTCCTCTTGATGCATCCTAGGATACGGTTGGCCTTTTGAGCCATGTGAATGCAGTGCCAGCTCATGTTGAGCTTCTTGTCAATCAACACCCCCAATCTACATATCTTTTAGAGCATCCCCTGAAGAATGTCGTTGAACCCCACCCAGTAATAATCTGAGATTCTGACACTACACCAGCCTCACTATGACATTGTTTCTACATTTTGTTCTTTTTCTCCACCACACACTGTAGCCTGTTGCCTCTCTGCTGTTAGTCTGGAAAGAAGCTTACTCTGAAAGATATCCAACTTCATGGCAAATTGCAATAAGAGCAAGCTGGCTCTAACAGTGCCTTTGGGCTTCATCCACCTTAGGCCCTGCTGCTTTGTTAAAAGAGACATGTAGCCATATCTGGCCCTTCTGCTATCACCAGTGCCATTTCAGAAAAGGCTCAGCAATTTGTCACCCATCTCATAGTCACTGAAGTGCTGGCATCACATGACAGGCTGCCAGCCTGACATAACATTGGGACTAATCTCCCTTTGATATCCTCTACTGCCCAATTGGAAAAATGTCTTTATAGAGGGAACAAACACAAACATCTCCACAGAAATGCCTTGAGCTTTTACATAGGAGTCAGCAAGCATCACAAAAGCAGTACTGCTCTTGTGATTACTTCTAAAAAACCCAGAATCATTTATATGAAGCATAATAGAAAGTTTGAAAGCATACTAATAACTGAAAGCTTTAAAAGATCCTCTATCCTAAGTCATTAACCTTTCTGTCATTTACAACCTCCATTTTTTCCCATGCATGTACTAGAGGCAGCAAAGAACCTGAGCTGTGATTCATTCTTGTCTTAGAGGAAAATGAAGCTTTTAACCCCATGGTAGTGATGAAGAAGCAATTCAATGACTTGTAATGATGATCAAATCTCTTGGATAACAAGGGAGGTCCCAGATGATTGATCTAGATGAGGGGATTTAGTGCTTCCTTCAGTAAATTTGCAGATGACAAAAATTTGGGTGGGAGTGTCGAGCTGCTTGAGATTATGAAGGCTCTGCAGAGGGACCCGGACATGTTGAATCAATGGTCTGAGGCCAATGGTATGAGGCTTAACAAGGCCAAGTTCTGGATCCTGCATTTCAGTCACAACAGTCCCAGGCAATCCTACAGGATTGGGGAAGTGTGGCTGGAAAGATGCCTGGCAGAAAAGGACTTGGAGGTACTGGTTGACACCCAGCTGAACATGAGCCAGCAGTGTGCCCAGGTGGCCAAGAAGGCTAATGGCATCTTGGCCTGTAGCAGGAATAGTGTAGCCAGCAGGAGAAGGGAAGTGATCATCCCCTTGTACTCTGCACTTGTGAAGCCTCACCTTGAGTACTGTGTTCAGTTCTGGGCCCCTCACTACAAGAAAGACACTGAGTTGCTGGAGTGAGTTCAGAGAAGGGCAGCCAAGATGGTGAAGGGTCTGGAGAACAAATATGGAGATGATGAGGGAATTAGGATTGTTGAGTTTGGAGAAGAGGAGGCTGAGGGAAGACCTTATCTACTCTTCTACAACTACCTGAAAGGAAGTTGCAGTGAGATGAATGTGGCCTCTTCTCTCAAGTAAATAATGACAGGACTAGAGGAAATGGCCTGAAGTTTCACCAGGGGAGGTTTAGATCAGATATTGGGAAGAATTTTTTTACTGAAAGAGTAGTCAGGTACTGGAACTGGCTGCCCAGGAGGTGGTGAAGTCACCATCCCTAGAGGTATTCAAAAATCATATAGATGAAGCACTTCAGGACATGCTCTAGTGGGATGGTGAGGTGGTTTTTTTTGTGTGTTGTGGTTTTTAGCTTTGGGGTGTTTGTTTGTGTTTTTTTTGGGGGGGGGGGTTGCTTGTTTATTTGGTTGGTTGTTTTGTTTGTTTGGGTTTTTTTAATGGTGGGGTTCGGTTTGGGGTTTTTTGGGTTGACAGTTTGACATGGTGATCTTAGAGGTCTTTTTCAACCATCACAATTCTGTGATTCTGTGAATTTGGTGGCCTGAAACTAGATGCTAGTAGATTTAAAGTCATATCTGCAGGTATTCCTCCCCACCACATATAAAAAGCAGCAGAAGAAAATTCAGTGGAGTGAGCATCCTTTTTACAATCTCAACACAGAGGTCAGGCACAAAATTGACCACCAACTGGAATACAGGAAGGAAAAGCTAAGAGGTTAACTCTCCCGTTCAGGGTTAAACAGGGATGAGGGTAGTGCTGCTACTGCCTGGACTGCTGCAATACTTAGTGGTGGAGATCTCTTCAGTCTCCTTCAAAGTTCAACCCATCCTTCTAAAAGCAACCTGCCATTAGCACACTGAAATCCATGGCAGAAAGAAATATAAAATAGTAATAATAATTAAAAAAACTGTACTTTTTGAGAAAAAATTGCAGATTTTTTTTGAATTTCAACTGCTATAACCATGGGTGATGATAATCTTTTTCAAGTCATTTATGTAGATGCATGATTGATGTTTAAACACCCATCACTATTTTGCCTCTCTCTTCCTTTCTTCTTTTTTGTGGACTTATTTTGCTGTTGCTAAGTCTTGTGATGATTTGTGCACATGCTTAATGTTAATAATTTGGTAAGCAGTCTCACTGAATACAAGTAGTCTCACAGAGGCCCATTTGCCAGTGTCAGTTAGGGTCAACACAGTGTAATCCATGGTAAAGCAGGATCTTACAATTCAATGTTGTAAAATAGGACAAGTTATACCAGGGAAGTAAGACATGTATCGAGGTGGAAATAGAGCCATGTGTCCTTGTATGTGTGTATATGTGTACCTGTATTAAAACAGAGATGCAGATCAAGCCAACAGTTAAGAAGCAGAAAGAAAGATAGCTAGGTAGTTTTCAGTCAATTATATCAAAATGAATTGTGAGAATAAACACATTAATAATGTAAATATCAGAACACTAGATTATTCCAGACAACTGGCTTAAAGAAGTCACGTAATTTTATTACCACCCCCAGTGGTTGCGTTATTGTTGCAGAATGAAGAAAGACTCCTTTCAATTAAAGGCAACTATTTGTTTTGCAGTTGATAAATTATTTGCCAGCTTTGTCTAATACTGAAATTTTGTCTTTATGCATTCAAAATTATTTAAATTATTAACACACACATAAAGGAAGCAGCAAATAGAATGCAGAATGTGTTCCACCTCACATGGTTCTATTTTTCCCATGGGCCTGAAGTCAGGAAAGTGACTCTCAGTGCTTTTCTTTTTTTCCCCCCACTGCTTTTATTTCATTTAATGAGGTAGCCCCCCTGCAACTTTATATTTATGAATTCATAATGTGAGCCAGCAATTTCTTATGCAAAGTCAAGTAATTTAGTTGCAGACTCTTTCTCCCCCACCAACATATTGTTAACTGTCACATTTTATAATAGCACCATCTTTCTTCCATTAAAGAAATTACTTCAATAAGATTCCAGCTTTTCTAAGGCATATCACAGGTAAAAATCTGAGTCATAACTCATTAAATTTTTTTAAACTTGGCTACTGAACAAATGATACATAAATTTAATTTCTGAAGCACTACTTTTTTCCCTCTGAAATTGTTTATTTCTAGTTTTCATTCTGATTTCTTCTAGTATATGATTTGTCATGTAGAGCAAGACTTCAGATCTGAGACATATGTTCCAAAGCACATGTTTGGCTTCCTCCTACTTCATGATGCCAATGTGTGCTACTCAAAAGCTCCCTAAAATCAGCTAAAGTTGTCACAATCCTTTGCTTCGGGAGATCCTTTGTTCTGCTTTGCCACCTTCCCCAAAAGGTTAGAGGGATAAGCTAGCTGTTCACTAAGAAAAACAGTTGTGTGAAAAACTATTCAAATTCAGTCAGCTAATAAATGCATGTCTTAGTATCTACAGCCCTAAAATATTCACAGATATTTGAATCAGTTAAGATTTTTCATGTTTATATTTTTCACATTTATTCATTACTTTTCATACCTTTTATTTCTGTTAATTCCTTGATGATCATTGAGTCAAAAAGTAGAAACAAGGTTCTGTGATTCAGGTGACATCATATGATGCCTTTCTGTTTGACTAAGCATCTCCTCTAGAACAGTTGTGGGTTTTTTGGTTAGTTTATTTTTTTCTGTGTTATTATATGTTCATAATTTAGACTGTGCATTCCTTAGGGCAGGGACCGGCACCTTATCTTAAACAGTGAATAATTATGTTCCAGGTGTGAACCCACAGTTTTCCATTGGGAATGAGAAACTACTGTTACAAGCTGTTGCTGTATGTACAGAGATGAGAAAATTCTTCACAGACCCAGAAGTGATGAGTGAGATTTGGACTGAAATGAGGAACATGAGGACAAGCTCACCACTAAATTGATTACTAATCCATAGGTTTACTTTGAAAAGGAGGGATATTTACTGAGATTAAACACAGCGAAAAAAAAAAATAAGGAAAAGAAAACAGAGGACAAGAAATATCTGTTGCTTACCACCTGACCATCTACAATCGTTTTATGGAGTTTTGTTTAAAGCCTGGAAAAAGTGAGTGAAGACAGAACTAAAGAGGAGGTCATAAGCACAGAGGTGCACAAAGAAGATGTGGGACTGAAAAGGCTTAGGGGCCTGGGAAGTGTTCTATATAAATAATTCTCAGAACTTGATTTTTTAATATCATTCTGTATCTTTTTTTTTACACCTCCTGAAGACACCAAATCCTCCTGTGTACAAGATTCCTATGGGATGAAATGACATCCCATCTTCTGGAAGAAGACTTTTTAATATGGTCCATTGCAGAAGTGCTGTAGGATACTCTAGAGATTTCTGTCTATCTCATTTCCTAGCACGAAGGAGTTACTGTCAACTCCAAAGACAGAGAATTAGTCACTACAATAAAGCAGGAATCCTTCTTTTATTGCAAACAAGCTTGTTTATCAGCTCAAGGAGACTGATAAAACGAAAAGTCATATCATACTGCTCAATCAACATAAGAAGTAATGGATTGATTGACTAGTTGTTCCACACAAAACAAATGAAAAGCCATTGGTTCTAGTACAGTACATTAAAGTCATCAGTTACCAATATCTTAAGGCTAGTACAAGGCTCTTACACCAGTCAAGTAGCATATAACTTCAGCTGTATAATCTGAATTTTAATTATTTTAATTGAAAGCAAATAGGCTGGGGGGGAAAGACCCCCTATGTTATTACTGGGTATTATACCATACAGCTCAGAGTATCCCACTGTAGTGCAGAAACCCTAGCAGTACTCTGTAGCAATCACCCATTTAAATGGTTCAACAAAAGTCATTCTCATTCATACATTCCTGAAGAAAAATGGCTAGGCAGTAGTGGTATGAAACTATGGTACTGCACAAGAATATCAGCAATAAATAAACACACTGAAAGAACTGGGTACATAGACTTCTGTTTCCCAGAATAATTCTTACACTTTGTTGACACTCTCAGATTCTACAGTCCTTCCTGGTTTCAATTTTACATAGCCAGAAATTCAAAGTTTCATCTCCTATGATTCTTTATAAGCTTCTCTTCTTAAAAAGCCAAACCAGATGTATATTACTTTAACAAATAAGCAAATAAAAAGAGAAATGAGGGCATCTCTTTTTCTGGGAGGAGAAAAGATTCTACCACCTCATTTTAATCCCGACACCTAGACTCTCCAAAGGTATCTTGACAACTTTCTGAGGCAGGGCCAGAAGCAAACTGAGCTGCTTCTATCCTGTACATTGTCCAATAGCCGCAGTGGACAACTCTTCCAGCCTATCCAGGTCTTCCAGTAGGGTGGCTCTCCTTTCTCAAGTGTCCACTCCCCCATTCAGTTTGTTGTCATCAGCAGACCTCATCGGAGTGCATTTGACCCCCTCATACAGATCACTTATGAAAATACCGACCAGTTTTGGGCCCAGTATTGATCCCTGGGGGACCCCACTTATGACAGGTTGCTAGTTTGAAAAGAAGCTATTTACCATGACCCTCTGGGTGTGTCCTGCCATCCAGTTCTGCAACCACAGCACAGACCACTTGTCTAGACCCTAACACACCAGTGTCTCTCAGAGGAGGCTGTGGGGAACAGTATCAAAAGCCTTGAAGCAATCCAGGTAGACAATATTCACTGCTCACCCCACAACAATCAAGCAAGTTACTTTGCTGTAAAAGGTGATCGGGTTTGTTGAGCATGACTTGTCCTTGATGAATCCACACTGTCTTTTCCTGATCTTATGCTTCATTTGATTTGTGATAGCCTCAAAGGAAGAGCTTTTCTTTTTCCCAGTGTATTTTTTTTAACACTTTTTAAAACTTCTTCTCGTGAACAATCTTTACTAGCAGGCTCCCTGATCTGCAAAGGCCCAAGCTTCCTTTAACCTATACTTGGTTTTACTCCCAAATAAGTTCTTCAATATAGTGATACTTCAGAGCTATACAATCTTATTTTTCTTAGAACATACACCAGACACAAATTCTTACTCCTCTCTGAAACTGCAGATACTATTAGCACCCAAATTACCAAATCCTTAAGAAATGTTACAAAGCTTTTAACTTGTTGTAGGAATCCTCACAGTTTATATATAAATAGAAAAAATACTCCCTTTTTTTTTTACTGAGGTACCTATGTTTTCCTTTGAGTGACTGAAGCATCTGAATATCTTGGGTGCTGAAAACTTTGTCTTGGTATCCTAGACTCTAGGGAGATGAGCAACAACAGGATCCAGCTGCTCTGCACCTAATCACTAAAGAAAAGAGCAGGAGATGTTTCCTCTATTTTTGAGGTTTCTGGTTATGCCTCCTTCAAGACAAATTCCCAATGGCTGCTGTAAAAGCTGAATTTTCCTCTCTACATTCAATACCTGGCACTAGATCAACAGCAGTATGAAAGAAGAATAAGCCACTTGAAAAAAAAAGGGCAATGAGATTTTGCCAAGGATCTAGTCCCTCTTCACTCTGCTGGTTGCAGGCCTGAAAAGGGAAATAGAGCACTTTTCAGTTGTACATAGTGTATTGAGATGTCTAAAAGAATTATTTAAAAGCATGTGTACTGATGGGAGACCAAAGGAGAATCAGAAAAGGAGAAGGCAGGGAGCATGCAAGAGGAGGGTCCCAGGAGCACATTTACAGTTCAAAGCAACCAGCTCAAACAATACCTCAAATAGCTTAACATTGCTTCCTCTCTCCCTTTTAGGCAGTCCCTCTGTGGGGCTGGGTTCCCATCTCCTCAGAAAAGTTTTAAATTTTGCCAGTGGGTGTATTGGTCTGCTGGATACTTGTTTAGTTAAGTATTTTGTCCTCAGTGCACTGGGCATTAACTGCCTGCCCAAGGAATGGCTTCATGACATCGATTTTTTTCCTCTAAGAGATTAGAGACATCATATGGTTAAAGCTCAGTGGATATTCATTGCTTTTTAGCCTCCTCTGATACTGCACTGTGTGAATTAGTCTGGAAGAATCAGTAGTAGAGTTGTCCACGGGGAAAGAGTAAGGCTTAACCACAGATATTTCCTAAACATCTGAGCAACCTCCATTTTATTGAACACTTTTCTCTTTTCCACATCTTTGCACCTTGTTTTACTCCATCCATTGTCTGAAATTCTTTCATCACTTCTAAATAAAACCGTTTTCTACCAAGACTGGTATGCTTTTTAATCATCTACTTGTAACTATACTGAAGTGCAGTGAAGTAAAGGGAGCAGAATACAGCGTATTTATAATCTTTGTAGTAAGTTAGGACCACACACCACAGATGTTAACATTTTTTATATTTATTTGTTTTGAAGAGCTGTATTATTCATTTGAGCCCTTAGGCATTTTTATATCAAGCTTTCTAGTTTATTTTGGAGAGACAGTGATCAACATGAAATGGGACAATTAAAGGACATCTTATACCACTAATAGATGTAATTACATTAAATGATTATTTCATGTCCTCCCTTTTTTAGTTACTTACCTTTCTGACTTTGACAATATACTAGTAGAAATATCGAGTGCTTTTCAACATTTCAAGCATTTTAATTATCATGGCATCTCAAATCCTTTACTGACCTCTTTAGATGGAAGCAATAAAACATACAGTAAAAGGTGATCCTTTGTAAAGACCTGATGTCATAAAATTGCTAAATCAAAACAGAAAAGATCTGACACAGTAAGTCAGTGAGGAATGGTTATCTTGTCCCACACAAAATAAGCTCAAGGAAAGATTTTCTGTGTGGAAGCCAGGTTGCCTGTTAACAGCCTGTTAACAACACTCAGAAATTAAGTGCGATCTAAAGCATGAAGTAATTGCATACCTTCATCTTAAGGTGAATGCAATGCAAGATGTTCATCACTTCCTCTTTAACTAGAAAAATATAGTTACTGTGGGTGAGGCAGACTCCACAGGCATATACACGTATGTGCACACATACACACACATATGTAACACCTCTGAATCAGTCTTTCTCTCCTTCTCAGTAACTTTCAGGGGTTTCCTGGTTTGAGAAGTTTCACCCAATCCTACAAAAGAGTTCCTAGGGAAATCTCTTGTCCATTACCTCCCAGGTTCAGTCTGGGCTTCCTTCCTGCTGCAGTGTTTTCTAAGCATCCTCACTGTGATGAAGTTTCAGCATGCATTCATGTAGCCACATGATGAATCAGATCAGAGAAGATCCAGATGAAGGCTACACCTCAAATCTATGTTCTGCAACAGTACAGACTTCAGATATACATGCTAAAAATCTTCTCTGAAACTCTTGATATAAAAAAATTAGTATTTCTTAAAAGCAGGTGACCAAAGATGAATGCAGGATTGTAGATGACTCCTGGGAATCAGATATAAACAAATGCTGTAAATGGCCCATCAAAGACTACATTTGTTTTCTTCTAAGTTGAAACTTTCAAAATTTACCAAAATCAACTTTGTACTATAATGAAAACAAGACTGTGAAAAGTTTCTTTTAAAATAAATAAATAAATAATTGTAGTCAGCTTCATATACACAACACAAAATATTTATTAAAAACAAGGTAATCTGATGACTTGTTCATCTTCTTTTGAAACAAAAACAAAGCAAAATTTGAATGAGGACAAACTCTCTACAAACTAGGTAGACACTTTGATCACCAGGCTATTTGCTTTTCTGCATAACTCCCTGAATTACAGTAGAAATTAAATCCTAGCACTAAATTATATTTCCAAACAAATTTCCTCAGAACAAGCAGATTTGTGCAAACAATTAAAAAACCCCTATAAATCTATATTGACAACATTATCTGAAATGCTTTCACACATTCTTCTCCTGTTATACACTGGAATCAGTATCTCTTGATTCAGAGTTTAATGGTTTATCTATTAATCCTTTTGATCTAAGGTGTTTCCTGTCTTGAAATTATCTAGGTTTCTCCCATCTTTTTCTGGTTAACTAAAATAATTGTGCAATTGCAGTACAACTAATGATTCAATTCGTCCTTCCTCTAATGTCATTTGTACACATATTTCATAACAGACTGGTAGCTCCTAATGCTGAGCTGTGGGGCAACTCACTATTAACCTTTTTTTCTTTTGAAAAATTGGTTATTTATTTTTATTTCATTGTCTATCTTTTAACCACTTTTAATCCATTGCAGGATGTACCCTCTGACCACTAAAGTTTCTTAATAGTCTCTTGTGAAGGCCTTCAGCCAGTCTTCTGTTTGCAATTTTAAACACATTACACTCATCCATTCTTCTTCACACGCTACTTCTTTCAACATTTTCAGTGAGTTCCAGCAGGTTCAAAAAGCTTTGATTTACTCTTTAAAAATAGCTGGTATCTTATGCCATAGTCACCTTGGAGATTAAAAATTTTAATAGCTTCTCAATTTATTTCATAATACTGCATTATTATTCACCAGGAGGTAATTTTTAGCAACAAGCCTATCTTAATAAACACATAAGGGTTAGCCTAATTCTACTAGGTGCATTCTTTGCAATCTAATGCAGACACACAGAAGTACTTTTAGAAAGTGATGTGCCCAAAAATACACAAAAGGTATTACAGATATTATCTTCAGTAATATTTTCATCTTCCCAATTAAACTATGGATATTCACAATTAAAAAAAAAAAACCAAAACAAATCACACAACACAACGAACAACTCCAAAAAACACAGAGACTGTAGCATCAGACAAACTTATAAAACTATTTTAAAGCTCTCTGTGTTTCTCACTAAACTTGTTTCCTCTGTCCTACATCTTTCTGTCATTGTTATTTGCAGGTGTCTTGGGAATTCCTAGACTTGCAGATTGCAGCTGTGAGTGGGCTGTTCAATCATTTGTCAGTGTGGTTAAGCATGTACAGGTCCCACGGGAGGAATTTCTACATATCCTGGTCATGCAAACTTGTTGTTGCCCATAAGCAGAGACAGCGTAGGACATGAGGGCGCAGGCTGGAAGAAGACCAAGTCACAACTTGCTCCTAGTCCTTGTCTGAAGAGCACAGATGAAAGGAATTGGCAGAAAGCAGCCTAAAGAGACATTTAATTGTTGTGGTTTCCACCGTGGTCATAGTGTGCATAACCAACTATTTTAAAAAGCTCTCCAAAACACATCAATTCATGGAGGTGCCATTTTGACTCATAAGTATGAGCCATACTACCCCCTGATTAGCAAAAGTATCTCATAATGGTAGAAATGTGGCAATGCAAGACAAACTGTCACATCTTTGTTGCATTTCACTGTCATGTTGTAGTTGGTTTTTTTACCTGTACAGTATGCAAAAAAAAAAAAGGTATCCTTTCTTTCTATAAACAAAGAGTTAGAAGAGGATTATTGTTTAAGTGGCTGCTCAGGGAAGGAAAAGGAGGCAAGAATAATAGGAAAAATTGCTGCAGGTTCAAAGACAAGTCAAAAAGGAGAATAGCTGGGTGAAAGAATGTATGCCATCTGTGGTTTTGTACTGAAGAGGTTGTATAGCTTTGCATGATTACAGTGAGAGCTCCTAGAGTAGAAAAAGTAGCTAAAGGAGGAAATGGTGGATATGGAAATATCTGAGATACAGAAGAATGTTTAAGTCTATTCTTTCTGACACAAAGCTTTTAATAAAAATACTCTTCTTCAAACATAAGCCAGTACCATATTGTTCTCTCTTCTGTTTAACTCAAAGAGGATATTCGTGTCCTGACAGTAATCCTTGAACTGTAGCTAGGCTGTGAGGATAAGGAAGGATCTAGACCCTTGGGACAGTCAGTCCCAGAAGAACCTAATATTAGTAGTGGGTGTTACTGGTTATAGTTTAGTGACTGCCCTCTGCTTCCAACAAAACTGATGGATTAGTGCTGCCTTGTTCAATTACTTTGTCTGAGTTTAATTATGCTACTTAGCTCTACCACTTCATGTTTAAAATAGCCACAAATGAGGTGAGGAGACATTTTCCTTTATCATTCCAGCATGTGCTCTCCTGATCTCTGTTACAGCCTTGACTTGTAGTGATTCACTCAGTTTCCTAATGTCTTCACATCCTTAAAGTACTTTGTGTCTTCTCACTTGTTTTGATAATTTGTTCTTCAGATTTTCTCATCAACTCTTAATCTCCATTTTATATCCATCTTGAGCAGATGCTTTGTTCTGCTGGGACTGGTGACAGTTTTGTTTCAATAATTACTTTTACCCTTTTGCTTAAACTCCCTGAATTGAGCCTATATATTATCTCATCCATTTGGGAGAAATGGAAATAAAAGTCCAAAAGTTCTTCTTGTATTTTTCTATGGCAATTTCATCTGTTTTCAGCGCCTCTTAAATAACATTAAACCTTCCCTTCCCCAGCTTCCATAGGTTGACAAGCATAGGACTGAACACAGCTTGGTAGAATTTCATCACACTTGGCAGCTTTGCATGCTCATTTTACACACAGAGCTGCAGTCCACCCACTAGTGTTATGAGGGATATTTCTTGTTTGGTGTATTGAGCTGTTTTATCTCCTGAGATAAGGATCTAGAAATGATATATAATCAACACTTCAGTAGAATCCAAATACCTCAGATAAGATTAAAATTTGTAATGGGATAGACACTTTCAATAAATTGTTATGACACATTCCCTGACATAGAGAACGGTTAGTTGAGTGTGGATGAGACAGCCACAAGGGTAGGGAGAATTGCCTTTAAAATGAAGCAAAAAATGTTTTTTATTTCAGTACTTTTCTCATGCTCATCACAAAACCATGTTTGCACTACATTGTAGCTTATGCAACCCTGGCAGACTGGTGCTTACTACATCAGCACAGAATAAAATGACCCTGTCACATCCAGGCCTTCTGCAGAATTATTGTAATGAATACTGAGGTCTGGCAAAAATTCCAGATACTTTTCCCACCAAAGACTGGAAGTCTCTCCAGTGTCTACTCTGACCAAAACCCCAAATTCTGGGTGAAAGATGGATGGCCTGTAAAGAGAAAACAGGAAAAAGATTCGTGGCAGTAGGGCACTGTTCTGCTGAGAGGTGCAAGGATCCAGGCAACATCAGATTGGCATATTTGGTTCACAAAGGAGTGCTGGTGCCTGGGTCCTAAGGTAAATAGAGGCCTGAATTAGACACCTTTCCTCACTGAAGTACTTAGAGGTCAGGTGTGTGCTGGGGGAATAGGCTTTCCAAATGGATACCCATGAAAAAAGAGCACACTTAACCAGGGCTTCCCTCACCTAACTTGCAGGGATGTCATTGGAACCAGGACATGCAAAAGGCATACAAGAATTATACAGCAGAGACTGAAATTGAAGCCATCAGTCTCAGGCTGGTTTCAAAAGAACCACCCAGTGCATTCTGCCCGCTCACCTTTCCCAGGAACCCCCCTCAGATCGGTTTTGGTAGAAGCAGGATGTGCTGTGGGCAGACAGGGTCCGTATGAGAAGGTGGTGCCCCAGCAGTGTGGGGATGCCCTCGGCAGAGGTCAGGGCCACCTTTCCCAGATAACAGCCACAGAGTATGAGAGATGTTGATTGCTGGTCAGGCATCTGTAGCCTGTTTTTTTCCCCGCAATCTCCACTTTTTTTCTCTACTTTTTTTCCCTTCTATACCCATTTGCTTTTCTTCAACTTCAGCAGGACTGGACAAGAGCACAGGTAGATCACAGCACACTTCTGCTTTCTCCCTCCGTGGGAGTCATGAAACGTTCTATAATATGATCAACATAAAGGCACAGAAACTCAGATAGCACCAGGCTGCACCCCACAAACATCTTACAGGCAGCCATATGCTCTGCCAGAGCTGTGGCAGAGATTTCCCTCACTACCTGCCCTCTCTGAGCAAAACTTGTCTCACAATAGTTTCCAATTCACTCTGTTTTTCTGGTTCATGTGGTCTTTCTTGGGAATCCTTTTGAGGCTTTTCCTTATTGTCTTCATACATATGTTCTTCTGAAGACAGCGTTTGGTTCTGACTTTCCATATTCACAGATAGTGCTGCCTGTGTATTTGTAAATATACATTAGAGTATATATATTTATATATGAGCACTTCCTCCAAAGGAAACAGGCAACCAGAGGGTACTCTGACTGTGATTGTGTAGGTATGACAGGTTCAAAACATGGCAGACAGCCAATCACAGAGCAGTACAAAAACACATAGGGGAAGATGGTGTCAAAAATGGTGGCTTCCATGTACACTGTGGGCAAGGATGTTCCTGTTCTCATGTACTTACAGGTAAACTGGAAGGGGCAGCTGGTCTCACCAGTCAGTTAGAGGGAGTTCTGTGAATACGTGGGGTATGATGTGCGGCAAAATGGCAACCCCCAGCAGAAAGAGGAGTGGTAAATGGGTTGTGTGACTGGGAAGAGCAGGACTTCCAGGCCAAGTGGGAAACTGGCAGCTGAGAGGGGACGGATATTGAGGGTGACAGAGCACTGGAACAGGCTGCCCAGAGAAGTTGTGGAGTCTCCTTCTCTCAAGGTATTCAAAACCTACCAGGATGTGATCCTGGGCAGCCTGCTTTAGGTGAACCTGCTTTACCAGAGGACTTGAACTAGATGATCTCCAGAGGTCCCTTCCAACACCTACCATTCTGTGATTCCACTGAAATTTGGGGGCAGAGCATCTGTCACTTCAGTCTCTTGTAACAATTGTCCTTCTGTCAGTTGACAACCTTAAAAGTGAAGATTTACTTTATTAATGGTAGCTGGAATAGGATTAAATTGTCATTAGAACCCTAAAAAAAACAATAGGGAAAAAAATTAGTAACATCTGCGAGAGAAAATTCCTACAAGAAGTAACAGATGTGATTCAAAAAGGCTTCTCTGAAAAAAAAAAAAAAGTTAAGTTTTAATTATTTAGCGTATCTCACTGTGTAGAAGCAAAACTCCCAGAGATTTCTGAACCATAAATAGCAGAATCAGATTACATTTGAAGAGTTTTAATGCCACTGGAAGAGTGGACACATTTCTATAGAATAAGCTGTATGAAATGTCATTTATGGAGGCATATCCAAAAGATATTTAAGTACTTTACAAAAAAGCATAGCAAAATGAGGGTTTTATACAAAGAATAAATTCAAATTCATTCCCACAAAAGCAAGGATGAAGTTCCCAGTTCTTACTACATTGAAAAAGAAACAGGACAAACTGCTGATGATTACAGGGAAAAATACACCTTCTGACAGGGATATGGAGTGCATGACTGAAAAGATGTTTTTATCTTGTTTTCATCTCTAATGTCATAGTCACTGATTAACAAATTTACTCTGTGCTTCATATGATACCATGCATTATTCAAGCAACTTCTTAAAATTTAACAAAAGCATGAGGAGTGAGAGAATGTCATAATGCACAGAATTTAAAATCTTGTTAAAACAAAGGTATGCTTTAAAGAAAATATCTACTAAGTTTACCAACATAAACAAGCTGGTTTCCACACAGCATGAAGCCTCATTTTGTTTGCTTTGTTTACCAGGGCTTTTCCATGCCAGGAGCCCTGTGTACAAAGCCATGCAGTAGCTGAATAACATGCCGTACATAAACGAATCATTACAGAAAGGAAAACACAATTCTCTCTCATTAGGCTCACAATTCTTATTCTTTAGTATATTCTTTCCCCTTGATTAAGCACTAAAAAGGAGGAGGCCTGGAGATTTTAAGAGAGGTACACAGTTTTTTGAAGTGCAGTAATTCTTGCAAAAAGACGGCAAGGAGTTAAGAAGGATCAAGTGATCTCTATGTGCAACACCACGCTTTAGTCAATCCAGGTTACATGTTTTTTCTGCAGGTGAAATTCTATATTCTGAAAAGATACAAAGCATTGCAATGTTGGGCTGGTACAGGACCTGAAGCATTGAATGCAGATAAATTATAATAGCTTCCAGTCTCCTTTCCTTGAAATCTGCTGTATAATTAAGAGTTTTCCACTTGAGTGAAAACTCCTATCATTCCATTCCTTTAATGACCTTTACTTTGCCCTAAATAATCTTGTTTATGCTGTTTGAATTCAGACCTGCTTACATTATTCCACTATGGTTTCTTAAAGTTTTCTATTAAAATGGTTTTGTTAAAACAGAGAAACAAGAAAACCCTCAACTGCAACAAAATCTGAGCATTATTTCATCACAAGATGCTTTTTGTCCATAGTACTTGATCTCACCCAACAACAGTCATAAGTGAGAGACAACAGACATCATGATAAATTCATAATAGACTGAGATTACAGCGGGATCCTGAGATTTACAGACCCAACTAAAATTAAATCATATTTGAGCACTTAACTCCCTAGGGAGCCTTTCACAGTTTGGTATCACAGTTATTGTGACTATGACTATCACAACAAGAGAATCTCACAAGCTCCTGTGAGTCATAAGAGATAAGTACCCCAAGTATGAATTCTTAACCAGAAAGGCCTTTTTATCTGCCTCATATGCCTGAGAATTTACTGTTACAGAATTTATTAAACATGAGTGTAGATGCTGCAATTTAAGAGGCAAACTTTATCCTACAGCAAGAGGCTGGAGAAAGCTGTCAGTATGGCAAGTGAAATTGCACAACAATAATTTTTCTCTGTCTGTGGGAGAAGGAGCATGATAAGCAGTCATATCTAGATTTGAAGGGTTTTTCTCACATAAACTTCTTTACCAGGTTGCCTTATGTTGACTGGATATGTAGATGATAATGTGGATTATGCAGCAGACAGATCATCTATCTAAATGC
This sequence comes from Chloroceryle amazona, assembly GCA_027560015.1. Lineage (NCBI taxonomy): Eukaryota > Metazoa > Chordata > Aves > Coraciiformes > Cerylidae > Chloroceryle > Chloroceryle amazona. The sequence goes on along the minus strand of JANHFX010011576.1, from coordinate 28,550 downwards.
CATCATGAAACAGTTGCCCTCTTATTTTCTATCCTGTTAATTCTAATCTTCCACATCTCAAACCAGCATTGGTATTATTCCTAGAAAGACAATAATAAGAGCAATGAACCCAACAGAAGACTATGCAAAATGACATGTCACATTAGAGTAGCATTTTGTTTTGATCTGAGGATTCAAAGGGTTGGAGGCAGCACATTTAGAGCAAAACTCCTGGACTGAAACCTTGAGAGCTTCACAAATCACATTTTCTTTGCAAGCCAACACAGCATTTTTTTTTCTAATTGCCAAGCTGATGATTTTAATGTAGAGTGGACCCTGTCAGTAGGCTGGGATTAATGTTGTGTAGGTGCTGTAAGTATCTAACAGGAAATAGTGTTCCCTCTGACAAAATGATCTTTATTACTTGTGCCTGCACAAGTAATAAAGATTTTTTTTATTATTATTATTCTAATGAGAAATCTAGACTGGGGAGATGTTATGCATTTACCTATGGCTTACTCATTACAATTACAGTTGCTGTCTGGAACTGAAACATCACGTACAGCGGGATTTTTTCCTCCCTTTTCTACAGCCATATTTGCTGGAGTTCTTGAACTTTGTGTGAAACCTTCTAATCCTGTTTGATGTTGCTACCCAGCTGTGAGCCATTGCATTTCTGGAGTAAGTCTGCATACATTTTGTGTTTGTGCCTTACTGTGTCCTTTCTGCTGACTTCTGTATGCTTCAGACCATAGGGATGACAGGGTAGTTCCTTGTGTGGCTCACAAAAAGAAGGGAAGATGCTATGAATAGGCAGTTATGTGACATGGGGTCATCTGATGTTAAAATCTTTCATGTCTGGACACTTGTCATGGAAGACACATCAGCATTTGTAACTGTTGCTACAAAAGGTTCACACTGTCTTGGTAGAAAGACATTTATAAGAATGTTGACTCAGTTCTGGAATATTATTTTGTTTTCTTTTTCCAATAAGTATTAAATTCAAACTACCTGAAATCCAAAATAACAGAGATTCATGTGAAGTTTGACATAATTTTTAAAATATTCCTAACTTCTGTATTTAGGCCATTTGAGCACCAGACATGCTTTGGCCTGGTAGCACTGCACAAGCACATGTTTGAAAGACATCATTGACTCTCTCTGCTAGAGGGTGAGTAGGATGTACAGTACTGCTCTCCCTTTCCTGCAGCAAAGACCAGGGCATGGAACATCATTTTTTACAAACAAATCAAGTATCATCCCCATTTACCTGGAAGAAGCAAGTGTTGGATGAGTACACCATTACAGTGACACAACTTCAGGCTGCCCAGGGAGGTTGTGGAGTCTCCTTCTCTGAAGACATTTAAAACCCACCTGGTCGCATTCCTGTGTGACCTGATCTAGCTGATTCTGCTCTGGCAGGGGGGTTGGACTCAATGATCTTTCAAAGTCCCTTCCAACCCCTAACATTCTGTGATTCGGTGACTTGTCTCTGATGCTTCAGGGCTTGGGTACAGTGCCCAGGCAGTAGGACCCATCATGGCCAGCCCTGTCACGTGCCAGGGAGATGTCATGGGATGGATGCTACAGGTGTGATATGATGGGGAAGGAGTTCAGTACTATGAGTCACTTTAGGGCTCTTCCATCTTCTTCCTTTTGCCAGGTAACATCTGTGTTTGCCCGAGTGAACATCTGACCATGACATACTGTGTGGTGAGTCATTGCCACCGTTTTCTCTGCAGGCAGCCACCTGTGTGCAAACCAGGCTTGATCCTGCAAGTTTATGCTGCCTAGTAGCAGTGACAGCTGAAGGTATTGTGATATAGGATATCTTTTACCTGTGTTCTTGGAAGAACACTGTGTGGTGACCAAGCTCAGCAGATAAATATGACCCCAAGTGATGTAGCACTTGATGTTTGTTTCCTGTGGACCAGGAATTTACTCCAGTGGAAAGGTAATACATTCCTACTTTGGACAGGCACTGAGCTGATCCCACTGACAGCCAGCTAAAGGGGCCTGAGTAATTTTTATAGGAATTTATCTTTCTACTCTTCATGACAGATACTGGGAAAAGTCAGTCAAGAAAATTACTCCAGAATATTCTGGTGTCTGCTGAAATGTTTACTGATTGTACTGGTAATTTCTTCTGGAGAAGGAATGGGTGACATTTCTCAGGATTATATAGATCTCCATGTACCACATCTAAACTGTTGACTGAGTCCCCAAGACAGAGTGGTAACTGGCTCAATGCATATCAGGTTCTGTTCAACTCCCCTCTGTGAACATGAAGGCTGGGAGGTAGCCAAGGAAAGAAAATGTACAGCAAAACACAGCTGACATGAATGCCATAATAAACAAAAGCAGATGTGCCTCTTTACATAGTCAATGCGAGGGAGGTGAGAGCAAAATATGCTTCAACAACAACAAAATAAAATGGGTACTAAAACCCAGGAAGCTTTGGAGACAAAGAAAGATGCCATCGCTGATCATAAATGAAGGAGCATTTGCAGATCAGATCACTGGAAGATACCAGCTGTGAGGAAATGACTGCTGTGGATATCAAACCCACACAACAGACCAAATACATGACACGAGCATGATGTCTAAGCTCAAGGCTTCCAATGAAATATTGTTGTCACTTGGGCTGGCAAATCCAGATCCTTTCACAAATCTATTAGATGGATCAAAGTTCATTACTACCCTGGCACATACTGGGTACTCTCAGATGCAGTGCAGTTTTTTGGATGCAAACCAAAGGGAAACAACATAAGAAATTAAACATGTTTTAGATTCAAATGACTCTCAAGGGCAGATGATGGCACTGCTGAAACTCAAGATGCCTTGAGTTTCTAGATATGCCTGGCTTATATGTTGCTATAATGTTGCTGTCACCATACTGTCAAGACCATTGTGAAAGTACTGGCCTCTGTATTGGCACACTGTATTGGCACACAGAGTTTTCACTGCCTGTTGTAGTGGTAGTAAGTGGAATGTTAATGGATATTTTTGATCCACCTAAGACAAAGGTTGCACTGAGCTAGGAGTTTTACTTACTATTTTCACACATCAACCTCAGACACTAAGAAATCAAAACCCTTACTATCTAAAGACACACGATGGGTGAAAAACTGACAGGTAAGGCGGCTTTCCAAGGTTATTTCAGTGTCAGAGCTGAAGTTTCTAACTTAAATAATATCTCATGTCTAAATATCCCTTAAGTGGCTCAGTGTGCTGGCATCAGGGTATATTAGGTAAATCAAGGTATTCAGAAGGAAAAGAAGGACTTAAGATAAAATGTTCTGCAATTCCTGTACTTAAATGACAATAAGAATTAAGAAAATAATGTTTCTTAGATAGCATGTTTATATCTCTTAGAATTAATAGAGGAAGACAAGAAACTCCCATTTTATATCAACATATTCACACCTCAGTAGTAAGTTTTACCCTTCCACAGGGAAGCTGGTGAATGATGTGAGGGCTCTCCTTAGACTTCAAGTGTTTTGGAGTAAACAACAGGTCTTTGTTCTTCATTTATACATCATGGACAGGTTCTTGGTCACAACAGGGATGCCTAAGTACTACCTCCATGCAAAAGAAAAAACATTCTCCTTTGTGGATTCCTAAAAAGATGTATTCCTGGCTCATATGCAGAAATATGCATCCATATTTTTATAGTAGCCATCTTTAAAATGACAAACTTGTGTCTACTGATATTATGGTGGATCATCAGGGATGCAAAGAACTATCTGTAAATGAATCATTATAATATGAATAGTAAAACTGTTCATTCACATCGTGAGAAGCCCTAGATTATGGTCATTATTCACAACAGATGTTTGCAGTTGAGTTGTAAGTAAAACAAGAGAGATTTTTTTTCAGTGCTATCTAGAATTAAATAGTATCTGAGTGCTGTAACACAGAGACAAGTTGGCAAAAGAAGAGTTATACATGAAAAATGTGTATACATTTATATACATTAAGAATTCAGTGTGCAGTGCACACACAGAGAATTTCCGCTTAGATTCTCTAAGGAGCAGGAAAAATGGGTTTGCAAATTATTTTCCAGTGCTATGCTGGAGAACTTTATGGTTATTTCATAAAAGGCTATTTTATTTCTTTGTTTGCTTATTCCTTACATTTCTTTAGTGCCAAATGGCATTTCTCTTTACTAATGGCACTGTAGTCCAAAAGACCAGGAACAGCGGTAAGCTTATAAAAAATTTAAAAGGGCCTCTGAGGTAAAATAGCAAGAGATGCTTGACTATGCTATCAATGACTTTGGAGTTTTGTTTTGGTTTGTTTTTTTTTTTTATTTCTCCTTAAACTAATTTATTTTCAAGGTACCTGCAATATTCAAACCAGAGGACATGAAGAATAGATTTTCAGGCCAGAGGGGATATAGTTCTTAAGAAAAGACTAGGAACAGGATGAAGTAGAAAACCAAAACCAAAACAAAACAGAAAAATAATTATAGTTTAAGCTTCCCTCTTTTGGGCAGTTGCTGTTGTTGTGACTAAACAACCAACACAGCTGATCACCAATGAGAATTCAGTTATTGTATGGTTGCTTAAGTTTAATTCACAAGGATGAAATACTCAGCACAGTCAAAGAATTAAAAGTCCTGGGAATAAGGTGTGACATCCAACAGATTCATGTAATTTAAGAAAAAAGTAAGTTTGCTCAGATTTATGATGCAAATGTTTACATTTCTAGTTTACCCCTAGAAAGAAAGAAGCCTTATGCATTCTAATAAGAAAACTGAAGTCTGACTGGGAATCTGTATACTCAGAGAGTTTATTCATACCAGATAATGTTTTTGGTATCGACTGAATTCCAGAATTTACTTTAGAAGGAATAATCAGTTCTCTGGTAATATATATATATATACATATATATACACATATACAAATATTATGGTCCAGAAACTTATTCTTTATGAGCACAAACATGAAAGTTCAACTGGTGACTAAAATTTTGTTTAGTAAAAGAGAAAATTGCTGTTGAATCACTAATGGAAAAGGAACCAGGGAAGCACCATTGATTTATTTCACATAATTCTAACTTACCTGTGAGGTGAACTGCAGTATTTTTTGCTACATAGTCCAAATAAATGGTTTGCGTTAGTGTTCAACAAGTGGCTAAAGCCCACACCTTGAGGTTTACAATGCAGCAAGAAAACGGCCAGGCATTTTCATGAGTAAAAGTGAATATGCCAAGCATTATTAAAGATTTAGATATAATGGATTCATATGTCCTATTCTTAATGCTACTTGAGAAAAAAAAAGATTTATCTGATCATCACAAGATTTACTGTTTCTTCTACTGAAGGCATAAATCTTTGCACCTGCTCGTTAATATGATCAGATTTTTTCCCCTTTCTACATAAATATAAGTAATGTTCCCCAGAGGTTGTAATATTTATTTATTTGAGTTATTTACTTTGATTCTGAAATTGCAGACTGTCTAAATCACAACACCCTAGTCAGTAGTAAAGCAGTAAAAATTTAAATATAATAGTAATTTTATGCATACTTTATATACTAGGAATTAATTTCCTAATTCCTCGGTGATGATGAATGCATTCAGATTACCTCTGAGCAGCGTCCATAAAGGTGTTTGATTTTGTTATCATGGGGAAAGAAGACAAGGGGACATTGTTCTGTGCACAGTATCATGTATTCATACCCATTCTCTGCTCTTTGTTCCATACAGTTTTCTTCCCATTTCAGTGACTTCACCTCCACTCTTTAGGCTTGATGAATTATTACACTCTAATGAAAAAAGAAAAAAAAGAAAAAAAAAACTTTTAAAAATGGCCAGTTTTTTATTCTGCTTTAGAGTGACATCATGAAAGGAAAAAAGAAGTGAAAAATGCCCTGCAGCAGGTCTGCAGGTCTGCTAAGTCAAATTAATACAAGTTGGGACCAAAACCAAAGTAGATAATGCATATTTATTTTATTACACTGACAGACATTAAGATTGTCTGGATGCCCTAACTGTGCATTTCTATATCTTCCATTTCCTTTACATTCAACTTCAAACCTGACTTTACCAAATTTTTGCTATTTTTTTTCAGGGCACAACTGTAACGTTAACTTTATTGGTTTTCAATCTTAAATTGTATTTTTAAATGTTGAGTTCAGTTTTATTACATTATTTTTATTTTTTATGTGCTTGTGTTTGTCTTTGGAGATCTACAGAATGAAGCATTAATTTTCAACTGTTTGGTGTGTAACTTTGTTAGTGTAGCCACTGCTTGATTCAGAATTGTTAGTGCACTTGAAATATTTAAGCATGTTAAATATAAATCTAAATATCCCATTATAAACCTTTTTGAGATCACAGAGTTTTGTTACTGAGAACAGAATAATATGATAATCTGAATAAAAGAAATGCTGAGACAAAGTGTGTGCAAAATACTAAGCTGAGTATACCATGAGAGTTTCCAGAAGGTTTTAGGCACACTGTGTGCATTCATGAGCCAATACAAGATTAATCTGTGACCTTTTCATTTATCTTTTCTTTTCATCTACCTTTTCCCTTTCAAAAACTTGCTAATAATTAAACTTAGGGTATATGAGTACGGGATACATTCTTTTTTCCTCCATGAGGAAAAAAAATAAGGTTACTAAATGGAATTACAGGCATAGAAAGCACTCCTGCCACAGAAAAAAAAAAGGATGAAAGAAAAAAAATGTGTCAGAGCCTCAGCTGATCTAATTTCAGGTGATTCTGCTGAAATGGCCGATAGAGACACCAGTTTTAAGGTGACCATCGTAGCCTGACCTGCATAATGCAGGCTAGAAAATTACATCTAGTAACTCCTGTTGAGCTAGTAGATCTCTTGATTTACTCAAGAAGAGGATTTGGCTCTCCACTATTTGAAAGATCAGTAGATTTTGTCCCAAGGAGGTAGAATTTCATAAGATGGCTGCAGTATTTGATTCATTATTTGATATTCAAAAAAGATTTTCAATTTTGATCTGCAGTGAGTGCGAAGGTGTCAATAGCCCACGCTGACCTCTCAAGGCATTGGTTCACTGCAAAAGTGAGAAGGGCAGTTCTTCAAAGAAAATGAAATCCTCTTTGGAATCCCAAGCTGACAGCTACAAATGTCTACATGACAAGGTCAAACATCGGGTGTCTTTGTTATTGAATATAAAGAAAGGTCACATATGAGATGAGTTTCTGATTTTTAAGAGAATTTTAACTGGCACCTTGTAATAAGACATCAGAAACAAAGGAATAGAGAACAAGTCTAGCCATGTATAAAAATAGAGAGTTCACCTTGTAAATGACATGATCACTAGACATGGACACAAATGCAGATGGAAGAGATATAGTATTCCTTGAGAGATGAGATAGCCCTTCATGAAAGAATTTGGGGTTTTCAGTGGTTCAATTTCCTAAGCTTAAGATCAGTCTGTTTGGTTTTTTCTCTGCACATTAGAATTCACAATAAGCAGAATGTACCATTGGCTTCAGAAATATGTGTGCTTGGTGTTTAAACAGACAGAATAAATGCGGTTGGTTTAAAAATGGAATATTTGTGGTGGTCTAAGTCAAAAGTTATTGATTCATTTCAGTGAAGTGACAGTCAGACGAATGAGCAGTTAGTTTGCAAATTATAAACTTGTTTATTCAAATTGTCTTAGATCTGTTACCTTGGTGAAGAGACTCTGAACCAAGTGAAGTAATTATAGCTAATTTTAAGAAAAGTAGGCTTAGATTTTTGGAATTATAACAATCTGGAAATAATGCTACAATGGCAGTGAAGGGCAGGTGTACAGAAGAAGCCAACAGCAAGAACAGATGAACTAGTTTTTAGTAGAAACTGGGCACCTCTGTATAGTCCATTAGGGACCAAAGCCTGTGAGCCAGCTGCTGCAATGAGAGTTGCCAAACATCCTGACAAAATAAGAGACAATTCTGATATTTTTGTAAAATGCCCCAATATCCCAGTAAAAAAAGGTATAAGTTCACATTTTTCCTGTAAGACAACCGTAACACACCTAGCCATTTTAACCCAGCACATTGAAACCAATCCATAAGTTATTCAGCGACCATGTGGGTACCTATCCATCTGTTCCCCTCTCCAACGGGTCATGACCTGATCATCCAGCTATTGGAGTGGGGTGATGATACTGCTACCTTCTAGACAGCACTCTGGCAGATACTTGCTTCTAAAGCAAGTTTTCCTCAGAAATTATGAATTCTGCATTGTGTTCACTGAGCAAATGCAGAGTCATTTCTATATTGTCCAATTTATTTTGTGTTTGAAGTTATTTTCTAATTCCTATGAATACTTCTTGGCTAAGAACTCTTTCATAAGCAACTTATTGTAAGGCCTGAAAAAGCAGTGGGACAGATTCTCCCCTTGTTGCCATCTGCTTTGGTCCATAAGTAACATGGATCTGTGCTGATTTAGGTTAGCTCAAAACTTAGCCTGATACATTTCGATAGGCCACAACAAGTAAAACATCTAATTCTGATGCCTCATTGAATAAGGATACCCCTTAGAATGAGACATTGGATATAAAGTATTACCTGGACGTTCATTTGCCTGCAATATCCAGCCACATCTATTTAGGTATGACAGTAAGTAAGCCTAAAGGGGATGCACAGATACTGATGTGATTTCATTTAAAATACTGGTTTATCTAAACACTGAATTTGCTGTTTTCATATGTAATCAGACTGTATTAACAAGGTCTGGGAAAACAGCTAAAATCCCTGTGTGTAAGATTATTTAAAACACAGGGCAGAAGGCTGCACCTTTAGCTAATTAAATATTTAATTTTTGTCCAGTATTTCAATAATACTGAGAAATAAGTCATTTCTGTAATGGAGGGTGCAAAGAGCTGACTAGCTGTTATCCTGGGCAGGAAGAAGCTCTGAAAAACAGAAGTGAGAATCCTTGGGGCAGCCAAAATCTGCTGCCATGTAGCACGATCTCCTGCCTCACTTTGCATGCAGTGGGGATGTATTGCTGTGTGCCCACAACTGATTACATTCTCTCTGCAAAGGACCACTAAGTCACTGTAATTACAGGGCTGATTTATATGCTCTGCTTATAGCTGTGTTTATAGTTATTATGCTGCTTGCAAGGGGGTGATGAAGTAGCTGGATTGTGGTGAACAGCATCTCCTCTGCTCATGCCTATCCAAGGGTGCACCAATGGAGGACGTGCTGCCTGCACCAGTAAATGCACTATAATGAGTCCATATGCTCTTCTGGGCTCTCTGTGGTCAGGTACTATAGTGAAATGGAAAAGGTTTTATCTCAGATGTGCATTGTCTTTGACAAAATCCTATTCTGACACTGTGAAATTGGCCTGGCAGCCCCTGTGCCTGGTTTCAGATCAGTCAGCAGGGCTCTTGCTCATGCTTCTTGCTCCCTCCACACACAGAGCAGTCTCTGGAGCGTGGGTTGATGGGACCACCAGCAACCCAGAGAGGTATCCACTGTGCAGCTGAGGCACAGTGGATAGGTCTAACCACTGCTTTGATCTCTCTTAAGCACAGATGACCTTATGTATCTCAGAGGAAGGGCAAGTTAGCAGTGTAGAGACATCACATGGTCCTGTAAACAGAGGAAGAGTAATACAGAATAAAGAATAACATGAAATTAGCTCTTTTTCATTCCTGCAAATTCTGGCAATGGATTGGTAAGCCTCTTCTCCTCCTAATCCTATGGTCTCTTGCACTATAGCCATCTGAGGCCTGGGCTGGCTGCTGGTGACCTACTTTTTGTGCCAGGTCTGCACCTGTAGCTGTCCTCCCCTTGGTGTCACTTGCACCAGTGTTTTTTGTGCAGTTGTCCCCAGGCACTTGCCTTGATTTTTTTCATGACTAATTGCCTGATGAATGTGACCATACTTTTACCCACCTTTTTTATTATTATTATTTATTATTATTTATTATTATTTATTATTATTTATAAATTAGTGCCTGGGCTGATTAGGACAGATAAACATATGTAAAAATCTCATTCTGTTATAACTACCCGTTAAAAGAAAAAAAAACAACAAATGAACAGAACACAAGTAAAAAGCACACCCCTAAGGTAATGTTTTGTGAAAGGCAACCTGTCAGGTCTTTAACTGGACACCCTGATAGCAGAAGGATGGCATCTAATGTAGTCATCCCACAAACCTAAGGTGTGTGAGAATCTTATTAGGATTCTCTTTAATGACTTCAAGAATGCTTATTTTTTCCTTGTCAGCCCAACACAGCTGAGCTGACACCTATGACATTCTACCTCTAATTCTGCATTAAAACTCTGTGTTGCTAGTTCTCAGCTTCCCTAAGCAGACACTGGGCAGAAACCTTCTGTTTATCCCCAAATAATCCTTTTATTTTTTTCTTTTCATTTAACATTATCTTTCTTCTTTATTAAAATATAAGGGCTATAATTGTGCACCAGAACTTCTGTTACCTTCACACATTTTCTTCCTTTCTACTGAACTGCTGTGCTAGGCGTGGACCAGCCCAATACAGTGAAAGCTAGTCCCCATAACTGATAAAGACTGTAGCAGTTTTCTGGGGAAAGCGTTAACAAATGGCCTCATTGAGTCTAGAAGAATTCTTTTCAAATACATTCCTTGTTCTCATAAGAACAGGCATCTTGTATTGCCTAACAAGTCTAGGGACAAACTGAATTCATCTCAGGAAAAACTGTACATTTATTCTTAGTTCACTAGATTTAAGAACATGACACTACATATTGGAAATCTGTCTTTTCTTCTTTAAAAAAAAAGAAAAGAAAATCTTCCAGCACTACTCTGAAACATACAATATAGAAAACTATTTTCTCACCTGATAATGAGTCTTATCACTTAAAAGTCAGGTCATGGGTTTTAGATCTAAGTGCCCACCTTCAGACAGATAAATAAAAGTTTCTTGAATTTCAGGGATGTTCACCAACAATTCATCTATTGGTTTAATTAAGCTTTTATGGTACTTAGCAACTCTGAAGAATTCAGGTCTACCTTAATTTGGGTGTATAATGGTGCTTAGCTCTAGGCATCCACAGAATAAAAAATTTATGTTAGCTTTAAAAACTCTGTAAAAAAAAAAAAGTCAGAGTAACAGTTCAGGACAATTCATCTCATCCACATTTCCAATGAGCATTTAACATGGTCTGAAAGTTAACCACTATTAGGAAGAAGGAGACCTAGGGGAGCAATACTGCACTGGCAAGGTGATAAACTACCAGCAGTATAATCAGACTGTTACAGCAGAAAATTGAGAATGTGGAAATACAAGTTCTAATCTTGACTTGATGTGTGGCTTTGGCAAAGTAATTTCAGTACCTCCTTTCGATTTACTAGCTAATAAACAGAGAACAGTAAGTTATTCTGAGGATGCTGTGATATCTAATTAATTTTAATCAAGCAAGCATTTTGAAAACTGACCACACTAAGCACAATTTTCTACTACTACTAGCAGAAGTAAAAGAGAAATCAATTAGGTGTGAAGTGTCTGTTGGGAGACACAGATGGAGCACCTGTATTCTTTCTGCAGGCTTCTGGTGAAAGAGTCTTTCTGCTCCAAGCTTTCAAATATATTCAGGCTCTTAAATATAACCAGTTTCAACTTGAATTCATCAACTTGACACCTTTTTGGATCGAAGTATCCACTTCAAACTGAAATAAAAGTTCCTCCTTACCTTTCTCATAGTGTTGCTGTGACACATTAAAACCTTAGGGATTTTCTAACACAAGAAACTATGTCTGTACACTCTCCAGCCTTTATATCTGTTTTAGAATATTCAAAAGATTCATCTTTGGGGTTTGGTTTGGTTTGGTTTGTGTTCTTCAAACTTTTTTAGCCTGTATGGAGCAACAGAACAAGTCTGCTACCTCTAACATGCAAAAGGGCGCGGGCAGTTAACGTTGTGGTTGTAAAATAAATTCTTAAGTCAGATACATGGGCTTTAGAATCACTGCTGAGAAAAACAAAGGGAACTTCTTATTATTCTTTCAGCATCTCTGAAGCTTTGCATTTTGGAGACTTTTGGGACATTACAAAGGTCATCGGGTTCATTATAATTAAAGCTGAGATTCTGTAAGATGAACAAGAAATCTACTTAGATTTTCTGAATCTGCAGAAAACAGATTCTAAGCATTTTCTGTTTGTGGTATGATCTTCATATTTTTTTACAAGAGTTCTGTATTCAATTGTCTTATCCTCATGTACCTGATTTTGCCTGATCTGCCCATGAAACTACGTATCCTGTCCAATGTCTTTAGACAGCCCCCTGGCCACTCAAAGGGCTAACACAAGCATTTTCTTGTGTTTCGAAAACCACATAATGGTATCTGCCTATTGTGACTACACTTCAGTGAAATAATTTTAGTTCTAAGGATGATTATGGTGGTATAATACTCTTAAAACAATTTACAGGTTTGAAAGATATTGAATAAATTCTGACATCCTCATATGTGAGGCACAGGCTACTGAAAATGATCACCATATTCTTGGGGGTGGAGGTGCAGAATATAGAAGTGTGTTAATTGGCTAAGTCAAACCTATGGTTATTGCTGCACTGATGGCTTACCTCCAACAGTAGTCACTCATCATTAGAAAGTTAAAGAATATTTTGAGCATGACATTTGAAAAGCCAGTGGTGTTAAAGTAGACCTCCAGGTAGCAGAAGGAATATTAAAGTCTTACAGAAGGTGCAAATTTTAACCTGTACCACAGAAAAAAAAAAAAAAAACAGACAGATTTTGTTTTGGGATAAGTATTTTTGGAAATGACAAGTAAAGAATTTAATTAAACACTTGCTTAGATTTGAACCAACTGTTTAAATCATGAGGAAAAATGCATAGTTAACTGATATCATCAATTGTAATTGTATAGAGTTTGATTTCAAGCTGGAGTTTAAACAGGAATGTCAAAATAGAGGGAGAGGGTAGTTTCTGTAGATATTTCAGCTGTATCAAAACCAAAAAACAGAATTCACATGAAAAATTTTACTTGCATGCCAGGCTTCCTATTTGATATTAGAGATGCGGATCATTCAGGTACACACAGAAATTTACCTTGGCCAATTCATTTGATGCATTGATATTTGCACTACTTTCTGACTGTGTACTTTTACTACATTTCAGTGTTTAAAAAGTTCAACACCATTGCAATAATATGTCTGCATTTTAACAATGTTGAGCCTCAGACTACAGGGTTTTGAGTGGCCTCTCCTTTCATGGTCTAGTCTTCAAAACAGACAGGAAGAAAAAGCTAGAAAAATGGGTATTGCCCTGATGAAAATTAATGGAATAACATAGGCAGTCATCTTTGTCAGGAAGAGTGTGCACAGGAGACACTGATCCTACTAATTTGCAGAGTGTAAAGATGAAAAGCTCCATCCAGTCTGTTCTCTTCTATTGTGCTTCATTAGAACATACAAGTGAATAGAACATCCATGCCTAATTATGTCCAGAATCCATTACTATGGGTCACTATAGCACCAAATTTTTCTGATAAGCTAAACAGCCTCCTCCGAGCATCCCTGTTACTCTTGCCACTCCTGCTTCTTATTAGGGGCTTGGACACAATAAAAAGTTTGCTCCAGAGTCACTGCACAGAGATTCCAGTCTTCAGACAGCTCTTAACACAATGATACAACCCCACACTGAAACAAGAGCCTAGACATAAATGTCTGCTTTCCACCTCTAAAATGCCTCTAATATCAGGGTCTAGTTGGAATCCAGGCATCTTATTAAAATTTGTAAACACTGGGTTCCAGAACCTAGAAAAATTTGCATTAATCCCCCCATATTATATTAGCATAACTGCAATTCATTTGTGGTCTCACTGTATTGATCTTTGTGCCAAAAACTTTCACTTGAGCAAAGAACAGGTTCATTTGCAGCTGCAGTGCTCTCCCCTGCTGCTTCACAATGATGTTAAATAGACTCTTTATGCCACCCTCCTTGCTTATGTTTTTCAGGTGGCTGCTAATCACCCTTTATCTCTGAAGCAACATGGCAGCAAAGGAAAGGTCACTGGAAGGTTTTCTCTGTCATTATTTTTTAAGTCCTTGCCACCAATGATTAAGGCAAAGCTGAGATTTAGAATTTTATTGCACTTTTTGCAATAAACACAGGTAAGAAATTTCACGTTTTGGAGTCAAATCCCTCTCCATTTCCTTCCCCCCATCCCCTTCAAATGAAAGCTTTTGAAATTGCAATCTACTCACCACCCATCCATCAGCTAGTCACCTTGCATTTAGATGTGTAGCTCTTTTATGGTCAGATAAGGTGATCTGTTTGCCTCCTACCCCTCTCCTTCCAAAGAACATCACTCTGGTTTTGATGGTATCACGTATGTTTTATCTCAGTGGTTGCAGTGTACCAAATTATCCAGCTGACTTTTCATCACTATCTTACCATCATTACATAGGGCTCCATCAGGGCCAGCTCATCAGGAGTGTTCCCATGTTGGACTACTCAGCCAATCTAAATTCAAAGCCTGTTTTCTTCTACAGCAATGCAAAAACAGGAGACGGAAATCACCAGCTATAGAATGGGATGTCAATGGGTAGGTAGACCTGTCTTGTTGAAAGTGCTGTGAAGATTTTATGGTCCATGGATTTAAAAGAAAAAAAATGAAACTGAAAAACATGAAGCTATTGCCTAGTTGTTAGGGGATCCAGAGAGGGAGCAAATGATAAGACTGTCCCATGGGGTCTTTGCTGACAAAATGAAGTTAATAACACCACAACATTTCCTAAAGTGTGACATTTTCCCAGTTCAGTGCAGAAGAAGTGTCACTGAATGAGTGAGGTTGAATGGAAGGCCTGAAGGTCCTCTGGGCCAACCCCATGCTCAGGCCTGACTTCAGACGTATATTGCTTCCCCAGTTTGTTATCACCCACCAACTTGCCTAGACTGCTCTCTGTCACGTCATCCCACTCATTAATGAAGGTATTAAACAATCTTAGCCCCTGTACCAAGCCCTGAGTAGCAGCAGTGGAGGAGGAAGCAGAAGTTTGCCTTCCCCTATTGGCTCTCTTCAGCAGAGGACTCACTGGGACTAAAGGAGACCTCCATACAAAGCCTTTCCCCAAGTCAGGGGTGCAAAATCTGTAGTGTTAGATCCAGCATCTTTAAACTGCATAAAACCAATCCATTTTCTTGAAGATTAGAACATTCCTGGTGAATTACTGAACTAGGGTAAAAACTGAAACTTGAAAGCTTTTCCTATCTTGTGGCTACAGTATAGGAAATAGTATAATGAAAGTAATTTGAGGTATACAGCATATTAAACATACAAGAGGCCTTCTATACGTTTACAAAGATAAGTGACATGATTTGTTCTTGCAAAATTAATTTTGATGAGTAGCTACACTTTCCTAATACTAATTCCATTAGTACTAATATTTATGTAATATTTTGAGATCCATGGGTAGAACCAAAAATTATTATTGTGGTCTTAAAATCCAATTTTCAGAAAAAACTATTCCTCTAAATTCAGAAGCATTAGATCTGTGAAATAAGCAGAAATAATTTCCATTTTGATTTCCTGAGTAGTTCCATTGAAATCATTCTCTGTGACTATGTGCATGCTTAAGAAAAGAAACACCCTAGTTCTCTGCTGAAGAGAAGCTAAATTACCAATAAGCATAGCTTAGATACTCAGCGTACTAATGCAGCACTAAATCCAGTACAGTTCACTCCAGGGGAAGAAAGGCTTTCCTAGCTATCACAAAAATTACACATATCCCCTGGGAGATAAGTTCTGGTCCTGACTTGACTTAAAACAAATATCCATTATTTTATATTAAATCTTATAATAAATGAGCCTTCAATGCAAAAGTATCTTCAGATAATACAATCTGTGACTATAGATTTCCTCAGGCATCACGCTCTAATTCAGCTGTAGAAATGACTATACTAAATAAACTGCTTTCTTTAGAATTTGTGGGTTTGTGTACATGTGTATACCTGTACATTTTATGTCGTGGGTTTTTTTTGTTTGTTTTGGGTTGGGTTTTTTGTGTTGTTTTTTTTGTTTGGTTGGTTTTGGTTTGGTTTTGGTTTGGTTTGGTTTTGGGGCTTTTTTTGGTTTTTAAGAACACATTAAGTGAACCTTTTAACTCCAACTTAGACTTCAAAATTTTACAACAAATTTTCTGATGTTTTACAGAAAAAAAAAAAAAAGGTATTAACATCAATGACTTAAGATTGCAATCACTAATACTACTGTATTCATATTAGGTTTTTAACCTAGTCAACCTGCACAGGAGATACATCCACTCCGGCCAGGGAAATGTACTATACAACCTCTCCTGGAAATACCATGTTGTGATAATTCCTGCTGGAAGAGTTTTGTGAAGACCTCGCTACACACTGCACCACAGGATGTGAAGCATGAATCTACATCTGGAGTACTGCCAAAGCCACATCAGGAGAAACACAGATCTTCACTGCCTTGCTGGAAGAATTCTTCAGCAATACTCACTTTGTCTACTTTTAGAGCATCTTGTCACCTAACTTCTCTCTACAGTCAATGGGGAGAAACAGGCATCTGCAAAGTGCAATTAGTCTACTTCAGGTATTTATCTTGGGATTAGACAACTCATGCACCAGAGGCACACATTTCTCTGCATTGATTATAAAGGCTACCTGGTAATTAGCTCAAATGCAAACACCTACAGCACATGCCCAACATCAACTGAAATGTATTTTACCTTAGCTGTATCTATGAAGCTGGTAGGGAAGCAGGCCATAGAAAGGTTCTTCATAAAATAGAGAGAGTTCATGAAACCCAAGCCTAATGGAGCTCATCCCTATGTGAAAATCAGAGGGATCAAGGTTAAAGTCCAACATCCCAGAAAAGGTATTTCTGCTGGTTACAAATATTTTAGCTTGGCATTCCCTTGTAGTTTGGTACTCAGCATCCCATGAGGTATCGTATGGTAGTCTGAGAAAAAGGAATCCATAACTTCTACAGTTTCCTATTATAACATCCCTGTAAAACCAACATTTGGATTTCTACAGCCCAGTCTCAAAAAAGAGTCTGGCATCACTGAAAGCAGATGAGCAATGTTTGGGGAAATATAGAGCTGCACCATACACATTCTAGCTGTCTGTGATGAAAAAGGACCTGCAATAAAATTGAGTTTGACACTGTCAGACAGTTTCCTGGTTGATGTGATCATACTAAATATGAAGAAAGAGACTAGCAAAACAGTTAAAAGGGTCACAAAGGTTAAATACAGGGAAAGAGACAGTGAGAAATGCATCCCAGTTGTGTACCATTTGCATTATAATCAGAATAAAAAAAGCTAAGCAAGGAATATTCAGAAACACATTCGTACAGTTGGAAGAAAAGCACTTTTCCTGGGTTTAAAGATCTTTTTTTGTACACATTCATCCCCCCAAATTACTACACAGATCAAAATTTCAAACTAAAAGCCCACTTGTTCCCCAAAAAATTGGTAGTGTTTAGTTCAAATGTTTGATTTCACCTTAGTTACTCTTTGTTAAAGATGCTTAATTACTACAGTGAATTTAAAATTTGAAAGAAACTCTGCATCCTTCAAAATGCAACATCATACACAAAAATAAGATTTAAGCCGTCTGTAACATAAAGAATGTTTCTAGAATAGTTCTGACCTATCCCAACAAAACAGTTTGGGTTTTACCAGTATGATTAGAACTTTGTTTATCAGAAAATTTCTCCAACTCTGACAATCTCTATCTGTTTTGAGTCAAAAAGGGGGCCTAGTTTTCTTCATACTTCTGCTCTCTTGGTTGGGAATACCTGTAACATCACAGTGGGGACAAGCCAGTATGCAAGAAACCAAGATGGAGAATGTTTCTTTTGATATAGTTTCTACAATACACAAGAGGATGCTCAGCAGCTGCCTGTTATGTGGAGGAGGATATTAACTATTCTCTGTGTGTTCCAGTCCCTTGCTCACAGATGTGCACACATCCACGCTCACAGATCCTGCCTTGACTTACTAATCTAATGACCTATTCCCTATAAAGATAGATGCAGGTAGTAGCATGATCTAGGCTGTGCCTTACCCACCAGCAACAGTTAAAACATCTATTTCCCTTGATACCTTGGGACTGCCTTCTAATGCAGACAGTCTGAAAGAGATTATTTTTCTCATAATGCTCTTAAAAAACTCTGGCTTCTCTATCAGATGGAAAACCACTCAAAGAAAGAAAGACTAAAAATTAAAATCATTATACTACACCTTTTATTGAAAGTCTAGGAGAATGATTCAGTGAGGGCTGTAAATTTAAGAGTATAATTCTTTCAATCAAAATAAAGTGATTCAGGAGGCCATCATCTCAGATTCTCTTTTTAACGCTTCACAACTGTCTTTAAAACTTAAGGATCAAAAGCAATTGTATTATCTTCCTGTTAAGGAAAAGTGAAGCAATTTAGACTTTGATGTTTAATCTTGTGCTGTCTTTGCGTCTGCCTGTGGGCACGATCCTGTAAGCTGTCAGGAGCCTCCCAAGTTGCCTTCAGCACTTAATAGGACTGGTCTGGCTCATGTATCTCCCTGAAGTCTGAGCATGAAAGTCCTCCTCTTCATCAGTTTTGTGGTGCAGATGCTAGACAGGCACTCCAATGACACATATGATAATGTCACTCCTTGCGACCAGAGTTCCCAATCTTAAATGCTAGAGATGGGGTTTCATTATTCAGTTATTTAAGATGCAAACTCTTCATTGCAGAGGCTGCACCACACAAGAACCTCTCTGCTGGTTTAAACAAGTTTCTCTCTACCTCTTTCAAGAAATGTAGTTCTTGCAAATAACCTTTTTAACTTTCCTTACCAATATGAACATAGAGACTAAAGGCAAACAAGTTGCTTGTTTCTTTTTTTTTCTCTTGTGATTCATGTTGCTTCAAATGGAAGAGCATTTAGACATAAAATAATTCTTCAAAGGCCAACCCAAACACACAGAACTTGAGTGTATATGTATGCATTTATGTTTGCATATATAGAATTCAACTAAATGCCTAGTGAACAAAGGTAGAATTTGAACCCATCTCCTGACTGGCAAGACCCTGTCAGGCAAGGACACATCTATGAGCTTGTTAATTTAACTTCACTTTCCTAGATACTTTGACACGTTAAAACAGACCCCTATAATATATACGCACATCAAGATGCACTTGATT
>JANHFX010011574.1:0-11629 GCA_027560015.1 Chloroceryle amazona | reverse complement strand
AGTAATGGCCACTATGTTGTAGCCTTCCAGCAGCACAGTAGCTTCCAGCTCTTCCTGTTTGTTGCCCATGCTGCATGCATTCCTGTAGAGACCCTTCAGCTGGGCAGTCGGCTGTGTCCCCTTCTCAGAGAAACACCCATTCATTCCCTTGAGGTGTTTCCCTGATGTTTCCCAGTTGGCTGTTACTATCACAGGAGCCCCCCCTGAGATTTAGCACTTGAAAAATCACTGGTGAGCACGTCAGTGCTCAGTGCCTGTTGGTCACAAATAATTCAGCATAATCCTCTCCACAAAGCTGTGAGCCAGGGGCACTGTGTCAGTGACAGCAAAACCCAGTCTGTGTTTCATGTAACGATACTCACGTTAATTGGTTCATCTGCCTGTTGAAACATAGGAAAAATGTATCAGATGCTGGGCATGATTATTGTTCTGTGAATGACTTTAAGTGTTTGGATTTTTTTTCTGAATGACTGGCTTGCTCAGAGACTTGACAATGAGCTGAATGATCTTCCTTCTCTTGGAACTTGGTCCAGGGTCCATCAGAGTCGGTGAGCAGCAACTCAGACAGAAACACTGAGAAAAAGTAAAGGGTAAAGAGATTTTCCAGACAAGAGATGAAACTGGTCTTCTACCAGAAAGGGTGCTTGGTGTAAACATTCAAGAAGCAGTAGTGGTGCATGTGCTTATTAGCTTCCTAGCCAATACAAACTGTGCAGCAGTGCAAATCCCAAAGGCGTGCTGCATTCTCACCTCAGGCAAGTGGCCATGACAGGACGTCTGCTGTGGCAGCTAACGCAGCTGGGGCACATGGTGGGCTAGGCTGTGACAGGCATGGAGCAGAAGGAAAGCAGAAGGCAGCCTTGTTCTGGAAGCTTCTGATCTGCTCTGGGGGGACAAAACCAAAAGCAAAGCTGTGCCCTTTCCCTCAGTTTTCATGGCAAAGTCACAGCTGTGTCTCTGGAGACTTTGTGGTTTTGCTTTGCGTATAATTAAAAATTCACTAATTAGGATTAATTTAAAAAGTGAAAATCAAATTTAAAGGCTAGTTAAATCTTCCAGAAAATTTCCCTTGTTGTTTTTTCTTTTAATTATTTTGTTTCAGTTTGGAAGGCTAAGATAGGAAATAACAGCTCGGTTACACCATAGCTGGCTGTGTAACATCCACCTCAATGATCAGATTTATTTCCAGCTTATCAAGCATCTTGATAATTTGGGCAGCAAAGTATGATAGATTTCCAACAGTGAGAAAAACAAATTGTATAAAGCACAGCACATCTCTTTTTTTCCTTTGCACGGTCAATGCCAACAGCATAACTAATTCTGTGAGATTCCATCAGTCACAAGGCTAAATGCAACTCTGTACTTTCTTTTAAACGACTGTGAAATGGACAGCAGATCAGTTTTCTCCAGATGAACAATTATTTATCTGTACTGTTATGCTAGTTCAAAGAGACTTCTTATGATTTTTGTGAAAACTGTATAAACTATCTTTTATCAAAAGCTATATTTTATGATGACCACTGCAACGTGTCCGATGTCCTGATGCTCTGCCAGCCTGTTGTGAGTTGGCCTGGCTGTTTGCTTTTATGTGCTCCCAAGCCAGATGGGTATGGCCAGGATCTCCTCCTCAGGGTTTCCTGGTAGCAAAGTGCCACCAGTGTCTCAAGCCTCAGTAGCCCAGTCTCCTCATGTTCCCTCATAGTTTACTGAAGCTGTGGGCTATGCAGATATCTCATTTACCATCTGACCCTCTGCTCAACCCTCCAGGAGGAAGGCGCTCTCAGCAGTACATGGTTTCAGACTCGTAGGATCTGGCCTGCCCTCTCTTGCCTCAGGGTGCTCCTAATATGCAGTAGCAGCTATTTCCCTGCACAGGAAATAGCTGTCAAGTCTCTGAAGAAGAAACTCCATCAGTAATGATTCTATCTGCTGGTGAATCCACATGAAGAAGAAAAATATTGTTCCCAGGAAAAAGGCTCTTGAGAAATTCAGTCAGAAAAAACTCAGTTGGGCCCAAGGGTGACCCTTTGAGCAGCTGCTGGAGGAAGGCAGCTGTGTAGTGGATACCACTGGCCACCCTGGGCACCAACAGCCAGGTTCTCAACATACAAGAGAGATGTTTTGTCAAACCAGAGCTATCAGTTTGCTAGAGATGTATCCAATTCTGCCAGCGTACAACGACAGAATTTTTCTAGTGCCCATTGATGGCAGGAACTATTCTACTTCTAAACACCAAGACAATTTCCAGCCCCTCAGGAGAGGTTTTGGATATCTCCCAGGACTTTTCCTTTGCCCACAGGTGAAAGTACGATGGTTTCAAGCATGATCTAATGGGTTACAAAGAGCAACTAAAGCTCAGGTCTCTAATGTTCTCTTTCTGAATCTGCTCTGAATGGAATATTTTGTGTGGCATATTTAAATCTATTGTGGTTTTTGTGGTCAGTGTGCCAATGTGTGATGTGATCTTCGTTACAGGGTTTGTTTTTTCAGCTTCTCTTGTTTAACACATTGTTGAAATTTTCCTTTATCACCTTCACTAGTCCAGTAAAGCTAAGGCTGTGTAAAGTTGTAGGAAATCATTCTACGATGTGAGCACATAGCCAAGAGTTGTTCCTTCGCATGCTTGATAGAAGTAATTATGGTATTTCAGGATATACGGTGACAGATTGACAAAGATATGCTTTTGTTTTTATCCACAGGGATAAATTAATAGCCACTTCTGAGCAGAATGGCTCTGTGTATTCATTTGCATAATTGGAAGGGGATTGCCATATCTAGCTGCATTTTTACTTCCACTAATGCTAATCTTTTTCCTGTAGACTGATTAAACTTTGCAAATATCTTAGATCACAACTCCCCAGTGCTCATAGCCCATTGCTATGAGGAGGAATTTTTTTTATTTGAGGAAGCTGGTGTTGCTGACCCTTAACAATACCATTTCAGCTGCCTGACCTTGCTGATAACAAATTCTGGTGGTCATTTTCAATGAGTGGTATTATCTCTGGTGTCCGAAAGGACTTCAGGTACTGAAAATTCTGCACAGGGAAATTTATTTTCTTGTCACGAGAAAAAAAATGGCCTCTTGTCACTTATAAAAGCAGTAAGTACAAACACATGCTCAGCAGCAGTCCAATTAATTATACATTTTTTAATTTCAAGTTACCCCAAAGCATGTCTCTGGATTTACTGTTGGACGACTTTCATGTTTAGCTGCCTCCTCACTCCATTGTTTCCATGGTAACACCTCTGAAACTTTGCTCTGTTCTAAGGAAGTGAAATGTAAAGTGTTTGGAATATTTGAGTGTTTAAATATTTAAATGACAGCAACAAAAAATGGTGGGGTGAGTCAGACGTGACAGGTAGGTGACACCCACAGTAGCTGCTATTAAATTGGACCTTGGGTAGTACTACCTTTGCTGTTCTCCTACTAAGCTGAAAAGAGCAGCCAGCTCAGAGGAGCAGTACTGAACTTGGGCTATCCTGGTGCTGAGAGGCAGATGAGCATACTTATGACCAAGGGCAGATGAAATAGCCTGCTGTCAACCTCTGCAGGGAGTTAGGAATAGCAAAGAAGTGAATTTGCAGGAGTGCTGTATTTATTATTTGTCAGTTATAAACATTTCTTGTTAAAATCATCAACAATTACTAATTGTCTTACTATTTTACGATGAAGTCTGCTAGGAAGTTAACATGGCAATACTGTACAAGTATTCCTGCCAATGCCTGAAAATATGCCAACATTTGCTTTGACCATAACTTTTCATTAAGGGTACTGAACATCAGTTATCTGGGTTTGGAGAAGGCTGTGCTGCAGATGTGGCAGGTTTTGTAAACATAAAGGGAGTTTTTATGAGGATGCTCTTCTTAAAGTACTACAGCTACCACGATGTGTCTCCCTTCTGCTACACCAACCCTTTTCAAATTTGCAGTGCAAGACTTGGTCTTCAAAGTAGATGTAATGGTGCTCATTTCTCCATTTTAGCTTGTTTCACTCACCCTCTGGATCCACTCTGATTAAAGTTCCCCTTGTCTGCTCCCACAGATGTTTGTGCCTAACCCACTTAGAACCATCTCTCTGTCCTTGTGTACCAAAGCTCCCTTAAAAGCCTCCTTAGACAAACACCATTCCCCTTGCTGTTCTGAACCCGGACTCTGAACCAGTCTTCTCTGTTCTCCTCTCTCTTGTCTAATCATAATCAGGAGCAAATTAACCCTCCTTTCTTATCCCTTCCACAGGAGACAACACGAAATGACAATGAAATAAATGACCTGAATTCCTCATACAAAACACTCCAGCGAGCACTGTTCCCGCTCACTTGATTTCTCTGTTTGCCATTCCCTCTAGACTATCAAAACACTGAATTTATCTTCCCAGGGCAAGGTTGTTTTCTTCCTCCTGTCTTAAAGGAACATGATTTCTACTAGCTTTACAGAAATAAGGGGTAAGAATATTCTTCCCTTTCTCTGATTGACAGCTATTATTCCTCTTAGCTTTAACATGATAGGTATTCAATAGAATAAATTTCCTTCTTTAAAATCTGTGGTCAGATGAGGGGGAAAGTTCCCAGAACTCTGCAAGTTCTGCTCACTAGCTGTGTTTAAAAAAGATGACAGCCAAAGTGGAAGATGTAAATCCTCTTAATGTTATTCACCATTTTATTTTAAAAGATTTGACAGACAGTCAAATAGCAATTCCAGTATGAAGATGGATATTAAGTTTCAGAGCAAGCCCACTCAACATTAGGGAACATTGATACTGCCTTAGAAAAAGGGAATGAGCAGGGTGACCTCTCTGGGTTTCTTGAAGCATATGTTCTACAAGTCTCTGAATAAAGACGGTTCTCAGCTTTTCAATATTGTTATTTCAAGTATATCAGTTGCCAGCACATACATTCCTGCACTTGCTTATATAGCATGTGCAGTCTGAGGTTTGTTTTTTCCACAGTCACTAAGGATGAATGCTTGTTCTTCTCTTCTTAATGATTTTGATGGACTAATCTAATGAGGGAAAGGAGCTGTCCTGTTGAATATCTCAGCTACCCCAATGGGACTTTCAGTGAACCTCTTCGGCCTCCAGGCTTTCAAGCACTGACATCATCTGAGGCTTACTGTGTGTGGGAAATCTCCACAGCTTCCTCTTGTGTATTCATAAGGTCACAGCAGCCTGTGGTTTGGGCTAACAACACATAGATGCTGAAATTTTTTCTCACTGTAATGAATCAATTTTTGCTTAGTTAATGATGCTTCTCATTCTGAGGGACTAGCAAAGGATTTTGGAAGCAGATCCCAATAGATATGAAAGCTGAACGAAAGTGTGGTTAAGGTGTGTGAAGATGTCTCCTCAGTAGCTGTTTTGAATTTCACTTATTTCACAGACATACAAAAACTTTCCAGAAAGAAGACAGAGAGCATTTTACAAAATTGAATTTAGTTGCTTTATCTAGGAGAGGAATGAGATTATGGAAGGCAAATAAAGTTGTTGTATAGTGATGGAAAAGAGTGCTGCAGTTAACCTGCAGAGATTCGACCAGCCAGAATCCCTTGTTTAGTGTGATGTCAGCTAGCCTCATTCCTCACGGTTACGGGTAAGCACGGGCAAATTTCCCCAAGCCTCTGGGAATAAGGCTTAGAGTCAACACTAAGCTCAAATGCATGTGTAGATTTTAAGAGAGATTTGAAAAGGAGGAAGAAATGCTGTTTACAGAGAGTGCACAAGCAAAAAAATTACACTGAGTCTAGAAGATCAAGAAGTGGGGAACAAAGTCATGTGGAGCAAACACGTGGGAAGAATAGGGGAAGCAGAGAAGTAGACAGAAGAGAAAGAGACTGTGATGGCAGAGGGGAACAGAAAATCACTGGCAAAATGTAAAACCAGCAAAATCAATTGAGGCTGATTCAGTGGAGATAGCAAACTCAAACTAAGACAGAAATGGTTTGTGTGTAGGGGAGGATATGCTGTGTAGCAAAGTCCCCGTAAGGTTACCCCCATTTCAATACGGCTTTATGCATGTGCATGTGTTCTTCAGATCTGGCAAGCATTTAAGCAGATGCCTATATCCCTGAGAAATCTAGTGGGTGTTAAACAGTGATGCTGCGATGAAATTGGAGGCCTTAGACAATACTGATTTAAGGAGACAAATATTGAGGGTTTTCTAACAAAATCCCTTTTTTAGGTCGGTATTGGTAGAGAGCTTACGGGCAAAAGAAGAATGCATTGAATCCTGATAGGCATAATATCTCTCATTCTGTCCCACAAGAAGACATTTTGGTGCACTTAGAGAAATGAGTAGAGTCAATGCACCAAAATTAAAATGTGTTAACAGCACATGTGGGGCATTAGGAGTAAACTGATCTTATTGTCTTGTAGCTTAAAGTAGATCACACTAAGAGCCTAGATCTGGTTGGTACCTTTTATTCGTACTGTATAGCAAGAACATTATATGTAGCAGCCTGATCTCCTTCATGGGCTTATGCGAGGTTGTTTATGGCACGTAGGATAGGAAGAACTCTAGCTTGAAGCATCCCTGCATACTGTGGGAGAATCCTGTGATTGTTAAGAGATGATTGTTAAACTCCCAAGCAGGGTCTGGGTGAGTTTGTGGCTGCTAGCTAAGTGTTGAAAGTGGGGTGTAATCACAGATGCTCATCAGAAATAGAAAGTAGCATTAAGATTATTTAAGAGAAATCAACATTGGGAAGACTGCAAGATACAAAACACAAGAGAGGAATTGGGTAAGTTAAAGGAAGATGGGATTCCATATTACAGTGTGAGATCGGCTTCTTCAGACCATTTAAATTCCGGTTCAGGTTGAGACTTTATAGACTTGGAAGCAAAACAGAGGTCTGAGTTAAACTACAAAATTAAGGAAAACTTCTGTCTTTGAAGCATCCAAAGTACAACGCGATAACACAGCTCCACTCAAACTGAAAAATGAATAGGAGATAAAAATCTGAGAATGAGTAAAAAGATGTTGAGAATCTTAACAGAAGGTTGGGTCTGTTGATGGGCCCTACAGTTACGGCTGGAGTTCCTCTGTAAATCCAGTGGTCCCAGCACAGGGTTTACCCATCACAGAGACTCTGATGGAACCCACTGTGCTGATGCCAACAATGAATCTGCTTTCTAAATTTCGATTATGGTTCAGCAAAGCATCGTTCACCCATGCTTAAAGATTATAGATCTGGGTATATACCTAAGGACATACAGTGGCTTGAGTTACAGCTCAACATTTAAATATTAACATGCTAATATTTGCTTTCTGCAAGCTTATATTATCAAGTAATATTAGTGTGTGTTTTTTTCCCAGGGACCAGGTCTTAAAAAAAGACAGGATTGCCCCTTCTTGACAGGCAGGTGATTATGGATGCACCAAGACAAGGTTCTGTCCATGGCTCCCTCATATGAACCACCTTGACTAAATAGCAAAAGCAGGTTCCCCATCTCTTCCCTCGCCAACTCCTTCTCTCTCAGTTGAGTTTTTATGGTTTATGTGAGATTTTCTGGTCTTTTCTGAGGGAACAGTGTTGGCTTTTCCTTGATACTATCTCTTGACCTTGTAGACAGGGAGACTGATACTGGGATTCTTGTTGTATCAGCTGGAAAAGCTGGACTTGAAAAGGCTCCTAGGGCTGGTTAGGTGTCTGTCACAAACGATCACCTCCTAATCCTCTGGGCTTCTGAGCTGATGCACTATCAGCACTTCTGTGCTGGAACAGTCTTCACGGCCAACTAATGAGGTGTCAGTTTCCAGTTACCCCGCAGTGCTCCTGCTGCTGCTTTTCCCGCTCCTTTTAGAGGACACCATAAATTATCAATCCAAATGTTTTACTTTTCCTTTGACTCTCAGCAGCATCAATATTTTCTTCTCAGATGAGCTGCTTTCATGGATCTCCTGTCAGATGCTTCCCTAATTCCAAAGCCTTCTGGCTATTACTCAGTTCAAGATACTATGGTGCTTGCGATAAAAACCAAACAAATTTGGCAGTGCTTGATGAAGACAGCATTAGACAGTGTGTCTACTGAGACATTTTAGTGTGGGACATACACAGAAGTTAAATGACCACAATGATAAGCACAGTAATAAGAAAGTTTCTTGCAACTTGCTTAGCTTAAACAAAAAGTGCTAATTAGTATTTTCCTCTACACTTTGTTTTGATATTTCCCAAATAATTCTAATTTTGAAATTTTTTTTTTTTCATGAGAATTCCTAGATCTAGCCCAATCATAATGGGAACAGAGAACATCTGGAGTATTGCCAAACCACTCACAGTGAAGGAATCACTCAGGAAAACATGTGTGTCTCATTATTTCTTTCTTTCTTTCTTTCCTTCCTTTCTTTTTTTTTTTTTTTGATACTATTAATGGAAAGACCCCATGGAATTTATAGACAGTTCTGGTTGCAGTAAGGGATAGCAGTAATTTAAGATTTAAAAAATTAATGTAAATGTCTCTAATGTCACGTTACATAGAAAGCATTTGCTTCTTTTTTGCCTCCAACACTGTACCACCACTGTCTCATACCTGGCATGGATGACTCAAATCAGATGAAAGTGTTGGGACACCATTCCAGTAACGACCTCTGTGTGGAAGGGTTTAATATACTCAAACAGACCCTCCAGGTGCAGGTCCTGCCTGCTGTTGGGGGAGTGCTAACCGGAGCTGAATTCTGCAGCACACCGCTTCCCTTTCAGGCATCCTACACAAATAGTTGCCTGACAAGTTTTCACAGGAAACACCAAAATAAAAGTAATTTGGAATTTTGTTCTGAAAGTTTAGGATTCAAGAACAATTCTGAGGCTGCCCTGTGATCACCAGACTGATTAAAAATGCTAATCAGAAGTTTGTGTGATTAGGAGATTAGTACTGTCTGAACTTTGATCTGCCTCATTTGTGTACACAGAGAGGGAGAGACACACTCAGTCACACGGAGAACCGCTTTCATAGGTAGCAGGTTTCTTTTGTGTAAAGGATTCACAAAAGATCTCTTCACTTTTTTTTTTGTGTGTGTGTGTGTTTCTTGCTTTCACTTCCTCACAGGAGTGGCCCCAGGGTTTCTATAGTCTGTTTTTGTTACCTCTAAAACAGACAACTTTTTAACAGCCAGAAAAAGGAAAAAATCCTATGTCAGAAAAGGCAATATTATACTTGCATTCCTGTAACTAACCATGTGGTTTGGTTTGATCCATGTGATGTTCATAGGACCTGACAGAATTAATGAAAATCCCTCACATGTGAAACTCAGGACCTCTAACAATGCTTCAATTACACGGTCTTTGTGTAAACAACCTATAGACACAAATATGGAACACCTGCGAATGCCAGCCCCATCTCCAGACTCAAATTTCCCTCAGCTGCAGACAAACTTGTGATTGCATGTTTTAGTATCAGTAACTGTTTAGATCAGGAGTGACATGGCTTTGAAAAGATCTTCAGTTCAAAGAGCATGTAAGAGAATAAACCTGGTAAATATACAAGTAACAAGCAACCTCATCAGCTGTGGGGAGAGACTCAACCATTAGGGCAGCCTCTCTGAAGCCATGGCCCTGGTCTGCCTTACCAGTGAGGAAGATTATAAACTTACAGCAAGAGGATACTGAAAAAAAACCCCAACAAATCTCTGCAATCCCTTCCAGTGACACCATCCTTCTATTGCTAGATAAAAACTTAATCCAGAAAGCTACAGATTCATTAGCACTGCAACTCAAACACAGAACAAGAGAATGGCAGACTGATCTTCGCATTGCCACTTTGAGTAGAAAGGGAGGCTTTGGTCCCAGAAAAGAAGTGATAAAAACCTAGATGTAAGCATTATGACAGCTGGCAGGTTATGCAGTGTCATCTAACTGTGCAGTGGCATATCTGTTGCCATGGCTAACCAACAACTTCACTGGAAGGTCTTCAATGAAAAAGCCAGTCCACTATAAATAATCATCCTTATCCAGCTTTCCATGCCTCTGTGTCTAATTAGACTACAAATTCTGTCAGTCACATATGGCTTTCATCATTCTGGGTTCAACTGTGAGAATTCTTATGTGGCCACATGGAGAAATAAAGGGACACAAGATGGCTTGTAATCTTCCCTACTATCTTATTTATTTTTTTTGTGGTAGGAAAGAGCATTCAGAGTTAATTTTCCTCTCCTGGCATCTATAAAGTGAATGAGAGGACACTGGGCCGTGTCTCACTGCTGTTCTTCTAACAGGCAGCTGTTTTCTTGCTTAATGCAAACCAGAAAGTCAAAAGCCCATCAGAGTCTAGGTGCTCCTGGAGCTTGAACAGTTAAGGCACACAAATTTATGTGGCTATGTGCATGCAAGCAAGCAACAAGGTTAACACAACTGCTTCTCTTTGGTTCTCCAGCTTGAGTAATCCCTTTCGCACTTTGAGACAACTGGGTGATCTTCAGCATGAATCCAGAGCAGTTTCGCATGTGGTGTGTACCAGAGCATCCTGAGCACTGTGCTGCCTCATCTCATTGTAGCAGATATAATTCATAAGAAAAAGCCCCCACATTTTCATGAAGATTGGAAAACACAGAGCTTAATGGTATTTTATTTGTGAAGATTTGCTGTTGTAGGCTAGGATATTTGTATTATGATCAGGACACCATTAGAGGAGGTGCCTTTATGAAGTGTTCTATGTTCTGAAGTACAAGGACAGAGATCCAGAGGGAATCACCTGAAAAAGTCCTCCATTGGCAACCAGATGCTGAATTGAAAGGAAGATCAGATGAGTGAATGCTGTTTTGTCTACGTGTGCTCTCTGACACGCACAGACCCAATGCCTATGCTGTTGTACAAAGTTCCCAGAACTGTTCTCGTTGTCTGAC
Source organism: Chloroceryle amazona (assembly GCA_027560015.1). Lineage (NCBI taxonomy): Eukaryota > Metazoa > Chordata > Aves > Coraciiformes > Cerylidae > Chloroceryle > Chloroceryle amazona. The sequence goes on along the minus strand of JANHFX010011574.1, from coordinate 800 downwards.
AGTAACCACTTAGTTAACATAAATACCAAATTTAGTTTAAAAATAAGATATCTGCTTTGAGACGGTCTGTAACTAACTGCTGTTTCACGAAATGGATCGTTCCCTTTGCCACCCTAAACACCACACGTTCATCACAGCGCAAACGACGTACAGCAGGGATCAGGGAAGTGCCATTTGCCCCCCATGGAAGTCCAGCTGGAAACGCATCTCCAGGTGGAGGATCCCAGACGCCACAGGTCCCCGGGCCGCCTTCCCCCCGCGCTCAGCCCCGCTGCCGCCGGCCCTCGCCCCGCTCTAACGGCCGCTCGCGCCCCGCAGGCAGCGCGAGCGAAGCCCTGTCCTCCCGCCTCCCCAACGGCTCCCACACCGCAGAGCTGCCGCAGCCCGTTTCCCTTCTCGCTCGGACGGCCCCGCCAAACCTAACGCCGGCAGCAGGTAATTCCGCTGGAGGAAAGGATTTATCCCGCCCTCCCCGCGAGGTGGGGGAGGGTACACGCGCGTTTCCATGGGTGTCAGAGGAGCACCCAGAAAGTTGCAGAGAGGGGCGGGGAGAAGGGGCCGGGCCGGCAGCTGGGGGGACCAGCCGTCCGCCGCGGCTGACTGGCAGCTCGGCGCCGCGCTGGAGAGCCCGCGGGAACCTACTCCGGCGGCGGCGGCTGTTACGCCCGCCTGCCACCCACGGCTGACGGCAGCGGGAGGGAGGAAAAGGATAAACTTTAAACTTGGCTGGGGCGGGCAGGGAGGCGCATGGATGCCGCCGTCCCTCGGCGCTGACTCGCAGCCCGCGGCACGCTGTGGGG
>JANHFX010011573.1:0-27647 GCA_027560015.1 Chloroceryle amazona | reverse complement strand
TTCCCGGAGGCAGCCTCCGAGCTCAGGGCTGCTGTCGGGCCCGGCTCCCGGCTGGGCGGCTGGCGCTGCCCTTGCCTTGCACGGGGTGTTCGGGCAGACATGGGTTGGACTCGGGGCCACGAGTCTGGGCACCCCCCGTTAGACGTGGGGAGAGCGGCTCTGATGATGCAGCTCTTCTGTCCCTTGGTTTTCCTATTTACAAAAAAAGGAACTGCTAATCTTAGAAGGCTTTGAGATTTACTGCTAAAGAGGATCATAATAAAAGGAGGCCATCCCTCCTTCCACCTGTCACTATGTATTTGCTCGAGGATCTCTGCTGAAGTTGCTCATGTCCTCTCTAGTCAGCACAGCCGCAGAGTCACTCTTTATGCTGCAGCAAGGCAAAGGAGGGCCCTGCCCCGCAGAACTTTCGTAATAGTAATAACTTTAATAAAGTGATGCAGTGAAGGAAACTTTATTCCCAGTTCTTTTCACTCTGCCTGCAGCCCCGGTGAATTAGGATAGGCATGTGAGAAGCTGGGGTGATGATCCTCAGATCCTGGCTTAGGACGCTGACATCCCCTCTGCTTCCTTCCCACAGGACCTGTTTGCACTGGGCCTGCAAGCGGAACCATGCTCAAGTGGTGTCCTGCCTGCTGGATGCTGGTGCTGATAAGCAGATCCTCACTGCTAAAGGAGAGCTGGCTGCACAGTTAACTTCGAAACCAGACATCCGGAAGATTTTGGGAGGTACTGTTACTGTTCCCATCTAAAACTCACCTAGAATTCTTGGTCTAAAGACTAAAGCATTTTTAGTGCTTTTATCTGAGGCAGTAGATTGGCAAAATTTTATCCAGGACTCTTGTATCATCTCATTAGATAGCTCTGATTTATAATTGTTGCTTATACTCAGGCAAAAGACTTGGGGATTTCAGGTAGGAAGGCCTTTTATTCTGAGCTGTGTCATCAGGAGACTGAAGAGCTGTACACTTCAGAGGCTGTGCTGCTGCAGTTTCTGTTTGCTCTCATTAGCATGCAGAGTGCAGATGGATGCTTGCACAATTGTGCAATTTGACTGTTGTCTGACAGTTGAATCTTACAAATCCGCTCAAAATGACTGCAGCGTTTCAGAAGTTACGGCTTCTGAGCATTTTTTTACACTGTGACTTGCAGTATGATTACTTTCTGCCCCATAATTCTGTCATCTTACACTTTTTGGATGCACATCCAACCTGGTTCGATGTACCTCGCAGTCCTGAGCGCTGCCAGTGCCTGTTTCCACCAGCATCTAGCTACTGTGCTCCAGAGGAAAATTCTTAAGTGCTTCACCTTTGGCAATGTTGATGGTCTTCTCTTCTGCTGATTGCACTTAAATTGCTCTCTACCACGATACGCTCTTACATCAGCGGTGCACCGTTACCTTAAACGACGTTGCAGCTAAATCATGACTAAGGTTACAACAGTCCCAACCGAAGGAATGGCGTGTTCTCTGCAGGAGTATTTTTGTCTCCTTTTCGGCAAGGTGCTCAGCTCTTGGCCTTAGTTCATAGCAAATGACTAGTGTTCTGTTTTTTCCTCACTTTGCTTCCAAAAAGACACAATACAGGGTAGACAGGTGTAGATTTTTCTTTCATTTTACAGCTGCTTGCCTTCTAGGTGTTACACGCTTACGATATGTTGGTGTCATCCTGTGATTACTGCAGAATGCGATGTAGTTTTAAGACACAGTGGGAAAACTAACTATTCAAAATGAGGAAGATCTATCAAGTAACATGGTGGATTTTCTTCTCTCTCCATCCCCTACCCTCCATTTTTGAACTTCATTAACAGAGGAAGAAACTGAACATGAAGGATTGAAGGATTTAAATTTGCCAGTTGTTGCAAACTACTTGGCCAGCCCACCGCTCCCGTACGTTTACACTGGAGACAGCACTCCAGACAGCTTGGCCGAGTCCCAGAATGAAAGCGCTTCCACCTCTTCTGCTTCCCCGTGTGAAACAAGCCCTGGTTCCTCCGCCGCTCCGGCTGAAAGTGTACGCACACCTACATCACGCCACAGCGAAGAGGATTTCCCCACACTGGAAGCTGCGGAACAGCCGCCTGCCCTGTCAGCAGCTGCCGCAGCACCAAAACACATCGAGCCCGAAGCCCCCGAAGCCCCCAACGGCCCCGTTCACCATCCTCCTGCGCCACATGGCACAGCTCTTTTCTCAGCGGCGGCATCCAAAGGGGCTGTACCTCTGCAAACCGACGGCTCGCCCACGGGCTCTGCACCAGCGTTCCAGCCCTTTTTCTTTACTGGAACTTTCCCCTATAACATGCAAGGTAATAAACGGTAATTTCCCAGCCTTCTATTGTATTATATTCCATGGTTTTATTACTGGGTGAAAGATGAAGTTAAAAGAATCATTCAGCTTTCAGGCTCACGGAATAGAGGCAGAGATGTTGAATTCTTTGGCCAAAAGGACCCAGAACGAGTTTATTTTTTTTTTCTAGTCTGTGAAGTGAAGTAACTGTTATGCTGCAATTTAAACATGGTAGCATACTTTAAAAAAAAATGGAAAGATCAGCCCAAGCAACATGAACCCTCAGTATTTGCACTCTATGAAATAGCATCAAATGCATCTCTGGTAATTTGGGAACAACCTGGCTTTGTGACTGGATGGATCAGATTTTGTAAACATGGCTCCACTGGGTATTCTGTTCAAATGGAAGGTTCTATTAACTGCACGGTGTTTCTCAGTGAGACAGTAAGTATTGTATTATAAAACCTGAATTCAAAAGACAGTGGTAAACACTTTAGTGTTACATTTGGGTTTTTTTTGAGGAAAGAAAAACTTTTTCTTTTTTTTTTCCCTCCCTCCCATCAGAACTTGTGCTTAAGGTAAGAGTCCAGAACCTGAGAGACAATGACTTCATTGAAATTGAACTGGACAGACAAGAACTGACTTATCGAGACCTGCTCCGAGTGAGTTGCTGTGAGCTGGGTGTTAATCCAGAACATGTAGAGAAGATCAGAAAATTACCCAATACACTGGTAAGAAAGGTAAGAATTGAAATCAGAGATTAATTTGACTTTGCACACATGAGAAAAGATATTTCTGTAAAGACTGGCGAAACACAGCCTTGGGTTAAACTACAACTGACAAGCTCATAAATTCAAAAGGATGTTGGACTTTTCTTAAAACTTCGTCCTAACACTCAGAAATACTCTTGTCAAAATAGGCAGAGTATTTCAACTCTTAAAGTGGATGAAACTGTTACAGCTTGACTTAAAAAAAAAATATCAGAAAGTGCATTAGTGCTTTTAACATAATTGCCAGGTACTGCTTCACCATTCTGCCTCAGAAGAACAAATAGCAAGGGGAAAAACCCAAAACCCACAAATAGGCATCTGAGCAATTTAAAGATATGCTGCTAACAAATGAACGTGCTCTTCTGTTCCTTAAGTAGCTGTTCTGGAGGTCCATAAATGAAATGCATTTGGTCACAACTCTTAGTTAAGTGGCATGCACACAGTCAAATCGTGAGTTGCAAGAAGAAAAACACCTCTACAGTTCAAGGAATCAGAACACCAAACATTCTTTGAAAGTGTACACCAGTGGGACTTTTTTCTTTCAGTATTTATTCCTGTCGTTGGGTGTGACCTCCCTGGAATTTCAGTTTTTAGTTTAGCTGTTATTAGAAATAGTAATAACCAGCTACGTTCAGAAGTAACGCATAGTTCTGTCTGATCTTTAAAAGGACAAGGATGTTGCCAGACTTCAGGACTTCCAAGAGCTGGAGCTGGTTCTTGTGAAAAGTGACAGCTCTCCGTTCCGAAATGCTGCATCAGCTCTGACTGACAGGCCATGCTACAACAGCCGAGCGTCAAAGCTGACGTACTGACTCTGCTAGATGCACCTAGAGTACGAAAGCCTGGTAATGCTATGCTGCTGCCTTTTGAAGGCAGGGAATTAAATGTGTGTAAAACCTTAAGTTATTGTTAGGGTTACTATTTTAACTAATAGTTTATCTTTTATATTTAATATCCCCTTTGCTTTTATTTTTTTACTTGATACTGTATTCAGATAAGGGATACCTCATTTGTTTACTAAAATCCCATGCTTCCAGTGTATTTCAATGAAGTTTCCTGGTTGTACTTTGCAACAGAGGGCAGGAAAGACTTAATTATTGATAGGAGAAGTATGTTGAGTACTCCCACTCTCTGACCAAGTAAGAAATAGTGTGTATATACATATATATTTTTTAAATTTCCTGATTGAGTTAAACGTCAGAAGGTATTTGGCACACAATGAAGAGTTGCTCTTTAACAATGTAAAGCTTGAGTCCTAATTTCTTGCCTCTTCACAAGGACTTACCAAGATGCTTTGTCTTGCCTGCTGGGGATAGAAATATTTAATGCCCTGAAGTGAAAGAAGAAAAACTTTCACTGGGCTGAAAACAGAGTGGAGTACGAGTGTGTCTACATTTAAATGTTTGTTTCCTTCCTTAAGCGAGGGCATCCCTCAACCAAAAACAATATAGAAGCCTCTCTCAGTTAAGTCACAATGCAAGGAATAGCATCCTTTTGACAGCCCTTCTGTTTCAAGAGCTAGGGAGGAGATCACAAACCCACATCTGTGGTTTATTTATTTTCCCATTGATTTGAGCAAACACCAACCATCAAGACGGTGAAGTCATGTACCTCCTCTCTGGCCCACCCTCACAGACCAGTTACGGGAGCGTGATCAGTTTCTGCCACATGAGGAGCTGGAGCAGCACAACAGCATAGTCTCAAAAGTATTGCAGAAGACCACGCTCCTCATCAGCCACACTCAACTGGAAACGTTAGTGAACAACTAACCTGCAACTGTAGCTGTTGCACAGTCTGTTATCTCTTTGACACGGTGTCCAGAGCTTTAGCCAGATGAGCATGAAAAGGAGCGAATGTCTCCAGGTGCTTTAAACTGGATTTTTCTTGGGGGGCGGGGAAACACCTGACTGGCTAAACTACACACTGCTTGGCTTATGTTTAAGCAAGTCAGTTATGAAAAACACCCATCCATGGTTTTATGAATGGCAGAAGTCATCATTAAAACACAGCTTGAAGTCATTCCCTTTAAGTCCTAACAAAGAATTTAAGTCACAGCATTGTGGGAGTATTAACAGCCTGAAGCTTTTTTCCCATTAACGTGGTAATCTGCAAAGTTACACCTTAGGAGGCTTTTTGTTTTCTTTTGTACCAGAACCTGTGATGATGACTGTCACGCCAAACACCTTAACTGGGTGCTGGGGTGAGTGGAGGGGTAAGGCACTTATTTTTCCCGGACAGGAACTGCTTTTTCTGTTGGTCATGTGTGTCATCCCCCCCAAATAGTATTGATTTTCCTTCAATCTCTGCTCTATTAAGCTGCACTAGAGCAGAGTTGATGTGCAGCTGATGCAGTGTGTTGTGATCTGGAGTGTGCTGCTGCCATTCAGACCATAAATAGTACAGTCAGCATGGTGTAGTAGGAGCAGCATGGCTGCCTTGGCTCCTTGCAGCACAGCTGCTCTATCCTCACAGGGGCTCCTTCTTGGAGCAAGGTCAGTAACCAGGGCAAACACAGAAACCCCTTCTGCCAGCAGCACAGATGCCTGACTTTGGGGTCAGGATTTCACCAAGTTACTGATGCTTACAATTCTTGCTGAGTGCATTCAAAGTAACTGCTATCCTTTCTCTCTTGCTCCATACAGGGCCTATCAGGTAAACTGCTACCTGCCCCCTCCCAGTCCTGGCCCTTCCCTCTCCGGGACCGGGGCTACTTTAAATCCCAGTTTAACTCCTGGTAAGCTCAAGACTGAGACCCAGTATGAAGCAACACTGGGGCTCCCCCTTTGTTTTTCTTGTAGGAGAGGAAAGGAGTTTATTTTAACAATTGTATATCTTTTCAACGCAGCTTGGAGGCTAGTTCAGAGTATATGCAATAACTGTTTAAAAACTAGTACTAGTTAACTGGCTCAAAATTAAGAGTATCTAATTTCTTTTCAGTTCCTTTGGTTAAGGAATCATTGTAAAGACTGCCTCTACTAATTACTGAACATTGAGCTAGAGGAGGAGCAGCTGGTTTAAAAAACCAAACCAAACCAGTTTTATTTGCTGTAGTTTCCACCAAGAATAACTGCTAATGGGGCAAGACTTTAATCATAAGCTAATTGTACTAACAACAGTAAGTCTATGCATTCAGAGAAATATTTTTGTATGTTTTATGCAGTTTGATACTCTAAGGCACACTAGTTATGTTAACTGGTTTTTGTTGGGTTTTCTTTTTCTGAACAATGAACCGTTGGTATGACAACTCAAACTAAGTTTACAAAACTTACTGTTCTTCCAAGGACAACTTTTGTTTGCACTACAAAATTGTACTGAACTGACATTGCTACTCTTCACTTATATTAAAGTACCAGTTGTTTCAAGTACCCAGATCTCTTCCTTTCTCAGGGGATGAGGGGGGGATGATACATGGCTCTCTAGAAGGGACAGGATGCTCTCAAAATTTAACACGACCTCAAAAAATCACAGGCCATTACATTTTTAACATCTAATAAGAGTGTCAGGCTGTCAAACCAGCATGGAGAAAGCAGGTAGGAGGTGCTTACTTAAATAATCTACTTGCTTTTGTTTTAGCGTTCCTAGAAAATCTGAGATTAGATTTATGTTGGGCTCAAGCTCTGAAGACAGTTTTCACACAGATGAATCCTGCAGAGATGTGCATTCCAGTCCCAGCTGAAGGCAGTTACTAAAAGGCACCAAGCTTCCTATGCTCTGAAAGACAGAATTTTTCCTTCATCTTCAGCGAAAGAAAGATGACTCCTATCAGATACGTCAGAACCTCAGTCCCAGACCAATTTACTACAAGGTACCTCATTTTATCATTTGGACCTGTGCAATGGAAGGTGCAAGGCCTAAGGCTTGTCTCATTTCCCCTGTATCTGTTCTGACACACAGACTGCAGGTGCTTACCAACTGCATGCGCTTATTAATATTCCAAACATACTACAATCTAAAGGAGTCTGATGGTTGATCTCAGTAGTGGCATCTTTCTGATAATGCTGTAAAAATCCAACTGCTTTGTAAAGGCTTAAAGGTCTACGTTTTTATTGTGAGATTTGTGTAAGTTCTTAACCAACTGCCACATAAACTGCACTTTTTTAGGGGGGACAGAATACAACAGTTGTGGAAGTGCTGAAAAAGCAAGCCTGAAATGGAACAGTAACTGACAACACCAGAAAACCCAAACCCCAAGCCCGCAACCACCACAGAATAACTAAACATCCAAATTAAGGGACTAAGCTTGAAGACATGAGTAGGTTTATTAGGAAAGAAACTTATTTAATATTAAACGTTCAATGACAGAGACAATCAAATTTGTAACAGAAATTCAGATACTTTATTTCCATTTCTTGTATATCAAGAAGCTAGGAATAGCTTAGTTGTAAAAATGGGATTCGTTTTAGTTCGATTCACACAAATACTAAACATTTATTCTTGTGTTTTAAAGTCCAAGAATGAAAACTTGCAATTAAACACTGAGCAAGCCATGTGTTCAGGTTATGTTGGTTTCTTATCTTAAAAAGTCTTAAAGAAAAAAAAAATGGATACAGGACTTATATTCTCAGTAGCATATGTGCTATTATCAACACATCTTTCTGAACTCTGGCAGGAAACACCAGTCCTGAATTAAGTTTTATAAAAAAAAAAAAAAGAAAAAAAAAGAAATACTAACTCAACTTTATAATTTTCTACGCCACTACAGCTTTCTTTCACCTCATTTTAAAGCAGATCTTCAGTTTAAGCTGTCTTCCACTGTCTTCGCAGACTCTTCACGTAGTAGTCCTATAATGTAAAATTTTGGGAAAACAGACAATTAGACAGCATTAAGAGTATTCTGTTTACCATTCCTACATATTGGCCCAGTTGTTAGCTGGCATCTTAACTCTACAAAAATGTCAACATTGCACATGGCTGGCTTTAGAAGCAATAATGTAGCATTAACAGTTGATAATAACCAACATTAAGTGTTTAAGAGTTTCTAGCGTAAATTATGAAGCTACAGTAACAAATTATGTTGCAAGAAGCTCATTTATCAGCTGTACTCTCCATTGTTAGTCCCTTATTTCAGGAATACAACTAAAGACCTTCTCCAAGAGTAAGAAAGCTACATCAAAAGCGGGGAAAAAACTTGCAAGTTTTCCTTTTAATACAGTATTTGCATTTCCTATTGTTTAGCTGTTTCATTTCCACAAACAGTTTTTCAGCAAACATTCTTGCCATGAACATTGTAAACATCTGGTGGCATCTGTCTTTGCATTTACATTTGTCTTAGAACTCTGTTATCAGCCATTCCACTTCTCTGTGCTACGGCTGACTGCAAAGTCTCCTACACAGTAGGAAATATTAAACACATACCTCTTTAAAGACTTGAATTGCATTGAAAGTAACAAGGCGATTATTATGTAGTGTTTATTGCATTTTAAACTCTTTAAAGATATCTAATTCTGGGCAGCACTGCATCCCTACATACAGTTGAAAGAAAATTCCATTCTGTTAACATCAGATTTACAGTATTCACACAATACACAAAAAGTCCTTTTCACTATCTTGAAAATCAAAAACACAACAGTAAGCTTAAAGATTACAGGCAACAGCATTCAAACATGGATGTGGGTAGAGAAAGGAGTACCTGGCATGAGTACCTGCTTAGTTTGACTGAATCCTTGATTTTTAATTTGGCTTTTCATGGGCCGCTCACAACACCAACGCTGTGTGAGGTATGGTAGTCAGCTGCAATAATTCATAAACCCTACACTTCCATCAATCCAATGCTACTGGCTCTCGAGTTACAGAACAAACTGCATTAGAATGCAAGGCAATAAAGCAAAAAAAACTAGAAACATCCTTGACAAAGAAATACTAGCAGTTTAAATGAAAACAAAGTAGTCCAACATGTGCCTCAAATATTTAGTATTAAAGCAAAAGTTTCTGCCGATGTACCAACACAATATGGACTTAAATACAAAAACAGTTCAACTTTAAAAAAAAAAAAAATATAACAAAATCCCTAAAAATAAAAAAGGATAATTAATTTTTCTATGGTGACTATATTACAAATATGTCCCAAAGAGGCACACTAATGGGGGGCACGAGTCTGCTACAAAATAGCCGAGACAAAACAATGTACCTCAAAATGTTTTGCAGGACTACACTGTCTTTTCCTTCAGAAGGTGCTTTAGTATGTCTTCTTACTTGGCTTAGTTCCATCTTCATCTGTGCATACTTACGCTGCACTGTTAAACAGTAACAAAAAGCCCTAATCAAAGTTTGAAATAATGCACTTACCTCTGTCTGATCTGAGGTCATATCAGATCAGTTTTAATTGGACTGAGTGTCACCTTCAGATTTAATGTCTTCACTGGTCCCATTGACCTCATTCTTAGTATCACTCTCCTTCGAGTCTGTATTTGTGTCTTCACTCTGTTTTTCTCGACTACTGGACTTCATACTACTTTTTTTATCATCAGATCCCCTCTTTTCTGCCATGAAAGAAGACATTGACCATGGATTTCAAAGTAAAAACAAACAATGCACATGTGAGAAATACACTACATACAAACTGGATAATTACTTTCTATAGCAATAACAGTAATACTTAAAGAAGTTACAGAAATAGGCTTCAGACTACCATGCTGGAATGGAAAGGGTACAAAAAAGGTCAAAGGGGACAGTACAGGGTGGGCAGAAGAGGAGAAAGAACAGACCTCCTGACAGAGGCAGCTGCTCAGCTGTCTGCTGAATATACAAACTGTGGGGAAAGACGCAGTCAGGAAGTTAGGCAAGCGTGTCATTATGGTGCCTGGCTTCCTTACTTATCATGGGACTCTGTCCCCAAGTTTTAATTTATGAAGTGTATGGTCGTCTTTGGTTTACAATGCTCATTAAATATGGTTCTTGAAAAAAGAAAGAAGAGTGATGGGACAATACATCGGTGCATTATCAAATCAATCCATACTAGCGTCCCCAGATAATACAATGCTTAGGTAAACAAACAGCTAGCTTTGAAGGTAGGGCTCAAAGTGACAAACAAAATTAACTTTACTGTACAGGGTGTCACAGAAGCTGTGCGCATGTCAGCATTATTAATTACCAATTTTATAAAAACAGCAGTCATTTATAATCCACTCATTAAAAAGGCTTGGGGACACCGTTTGGAAGATACCTAAAAGCACTATTTGCCCGGGGCAAAGGAACAGTGATATGGGAAGGACCCAACAATTTCATCATGAGTTGGACAGCAGACTGAAGAGTTTGCTACATTGCTGAAATCTCATCTTTTCCTCAGTAATTGTCAAAGAAGGAAGGAAACCAGAAGTAAAAATATTTCCATGGGAAGAAAAACATTCAGTATTAGAGCTGCGTGCCTCATTTATAAATTCAGTATTTTCAAATTTAATAAAAATATCAATTATTTCTGTATTATTTCACACCATAATATTCAACCTTTGATCAGTAAAGACACTTTGGAAAGGAAGAAAAAAGCTGAAAAACCAACCTCTCTGATGTCATCATACAGAACAACATTCATGCTCTTTTTTTCTGATTACTCCCTGCTCTCCGGGCAATTAAAATAGATCATATAAATATATATATATATCCCCAACACAGGAGCATACAGATCAAACACTCCGAAAAAGCTATTTTAAAGAATGTTATCACCTAGACTGGCAAAACACATTTTTATATTCCAGAAGACAAAGTAGAAATTAAGCTTTAAAAGAGAAGCAACATCCCAACTTGTTTTAAAACAGACCACCAAAGGGAGGGGTAAAGCCCCCACGGAGAAATGAGGGCAACTGCCTAACAAACGCTACTACTGAGGTTTCATCTGCAGCAGCACATCCAGTGCACGGTGCTTGGAGAAAGCACGCTGACAGTCATGTCAAAAAGCTAACTGAAGAACTAAGAATTTTGTATCTGTCTGCCCTCGGTTTTGCAACTCCGCAGGTAGATTGCACTCTAACTAACCTTGTTAAAAAGTCTTCTTTTTGTGTCTTATAGGTATCTCCGATGCACACGTAGATCCACTGAGGAATAGTAGTCTTGTTTCCCCGCAGAGGACTAGTAGTCAGTCCAATAATCTTATCTTCTGTCCTATGTAGATATGGTAGATCTTAATAGCCCTATGGATGTGCAGTGTGCAGGGTTTTGTTCTGTCTTGTTTGTTTCTTGAATTTGGTCAGGAAGGATAATTTTGTTTAAAGTTAAAAAAAACTACTATTAAACTGTGGTATGAAAGATGAAACTCTTCTTAAAAACTTAAATAATAAAATAGGTTTACCATAGCAAACCTCCAGTTTGCCAAGCAGAACTGAGAAAGTGTACGCAACAAATAGGCCAATAACTGAATTTCTTTCAACTCCTGGAGTATCTGCAAGCAGTTAGGTTCCTCCCCTGTGTTGTCAATCGGCAAGATCTCTTTCTTTAAACCCACATACAATTAGTTTGCTGATGAGCCTGTTTATTTTATATTATTTTGTCTGTGATCTGTGAGGTATAATCAAATAATATTGACTCTGCTTCCTGATTCAACACATGCACATTTTTCTGATTCAGTTTGTGGGCTACTAAGTTTTATGCAAACTCTTAGCAAGGTAACGTGAATGGTTTTATTCTTCAGAGAATGCAAAAATCAGTACATGGTACCAGTATTACTTAAGAGTTTGGGTGTTCTAACAATATCTGTAAAGGTTTAATCACTAACATGAAAAATAAAAATCACAAACATAATTCTTTTTATCCAAGTATATGAATCCAGATTAAGGAAGGCAAAGAGGCAAGTTAAAGTGGTCTGGAGGCATGTTCCAGTATTAATCCTTCAGAAAATGAAGGTACTCGCAAAACAGACGTTTTCCTTTGCTTAAAAAAAAAAATCTCAACATCTCTTTATTCCACCTTCTCTGAAGTTAGTTTACTTCAACAGTAGTAGCTGTTCCACTGGTTTATATTAAGCTAATGCTCGACTGCTGTTTATGGCTGGCGGTCCCCTCCTTTAGGAAACGTATCCCTGCTCCTGAAGTTCCAGTCAGAAATTCACTGTCTCCATTTTTACATATACTGTTTGCTTACCATTTTAAAAGTCTTAAAGGTATTTCACAGCATTTTAGTGAACAAGAAGTCTGGACTTCTGAATTTTCAAAGTATGGCGCTAATTTAATGTGTAACAGTAAGCAAGTCTTGGCAAGTGTGCCTTGTCCCCTCCCCCCATTAAGATACATGTTTATAAAGCACTTTGGTAATCCAAGATGAAAGGCACTACCATGGGCAGTTAGTGTCAGGCCTTTGCTGCTTACTTCTATAATTGCAGATCAGTGGTGGAGACAGAAACAAATTCTGAAGCAAACGGTCCCAACAGAGTAGGAAATGTAGTGAGTCTTAACTTCTGGCATTACTACTTTTTGGGCAGAGATCAGAGCAGGTAGTTTAAACTTCAGATACATGAACCTCTAAAGCCAGCTACTTAACTGCCACAATGCAAATGAGGAGGTAACAGTGTTTACAGCTTCATCACAGAAATTTAATGTTTGCTTGTTAAATACTACTGCTTTTTAAACTTTTTCCTATTTTTTAATTATTTTTTTCCCCAACAAAGAGAAACCACAAACTTCTTCAGCATTACAACCCTGCTCTAAGGCCTATTTGTGTTCCTACAAATGTTATGATTACACAGTCAAAAAAAAGTAACTGATTTTCCCAGGTGGAATTTTCATCACAGCTCATAGCATCACCTCACTGTGCTTATTTCTGGAGGAAGAAAGTAGCAAGCAGCAAATAAATGTCCAGCAAGGAAATCAGTCAAGTTAAAAACTTAAATGTTGAGATGTTAAAGAAAGTTCACTAGCTCTTCTACTTATGGAAGGATTGAGGACAGAACTGAAAAGCCAGTAAGCTCAAAACCAGACCAAATTTGAATAAATAACACAGTAATTTATATACATAGGTAAACAGAGACGCTGATTAGGACAGTCTTGACTTAAGTACCAGAAATCAGCTCCTAAAGTAGGTAAAAAATGCACAATATCAGGTAGGAATAAAGTAACAAGTGCACAGATACAGGCTACAATACTGACCGACTTTAAACACTACGCATCAGTTCTGCTGCCAGGGAGCAAGCAGTTAAAGCCCGCTTGCTTACAGAAGGCAAAGCAAAAGGAGAGAAGAATCAATACTAAAGATGCACTGTAGCATAAACCAGAAAAATGAAAATGGTCCAAGGAAGTCAGGCAAGAAAAACACTTGAAGCATCACCAACATTTTGGGAACTAATCCACTGGATAAATTCGGAAAAGTACGGGTAGGGCAAACAGACCTATGGAACCCAGAAACATGCACATGGCACCTTTCATTCCAGAGCAACTCAGCAGTACCTTATAAACACAACAGAACTGTTTCATCTGTTACCGATGGTCAGCTCTAATAATGAACTGGGGTGGCTGCTTCAGACTGGACAGTAGTCAGCAACCCAACAGAGAGTTAGTGTTACAATTCTCTAGAAATTTCAAGAGACTTTTAAAGGGGGAAATGTAGCAATAACAGTGAATTAGTATCTTTTCACAGAATATCAATCTGTAGTGTTCACTTTGTAGCTCATTTTAACCCTACTTAAAAGGTAAAAGCTTCTGAACACCAGCCTTTGATAAAGCAGTGAGGCACCATCGAGGCTGCTGTACGTGGCACCTATCGCTATGAAAGCGCTGCAAGGCCATTTTAACAGAGCATTCCTTTGCCACTCACCTGAATACTGACAAAGCAAATCTTGCCTCTTAAAACAAACAAAAAATAAACAAACAACAAAACAAGGTGAGGAAAGCATGAGATTGGGGAGAGGGCGGGAAATTGTAATTTAGTACATTACAGAAATACTGCGAGATTTATCTTGGACTGCACTCACAGATTTGAAAACAAAACACCCCCCCCAAAATAAACAGCAACAAAAAAAACAAACAAAACCAACCAACAACAACAACAACTTAAAAGCACTGTTAAAAGAAAATAAAGGAAACATAGTGCAGACAAGGCAGAGATGGTACAGGTGAAAAACCAGCCACCAATCTCCCACAAAACAAGTGCCAGCAAAAGGTAATCGCAGAAATAACTGCTAACATAAGGAATAGAAGATAACTCTTATGAATATCTGATTACAGGCATATGTTTTTCTAAAGGTAAACAGGTCTTAAAATACATCAAAATACACAATCTGCATACAAATTGGTAATCTTGTAATAACTACTGTAACAGGTAAGAGAGGTGGGCCCTGGGGTGTACATATGCACGCATGTGCATTAATGGTAACTGGAACAAACAAAAATGCTTCAAATTGGTGAACAGCAACATATACAGCTTATAAAACCAGATCTGATCTGATGCTAAGAACTTTTGGTCACTCACTGAAAGACTAAGAACTTTTGAGACTTTAGGGAAAGATCACTTTCAGAATTTGGTAAGAACTCACGTTTCCACACAAACATACCTTTTTCTTTTGATTTCCTGTCTTGTTCTCTCTCTCTGCTTTTGCTTCTGTGCTTGTAGGATTTCCGATCCCGGCTTTTTGATCGTCTCCTGTCCCTGCTGCGAGACCTATGTTTTCTTTCTGATCTATCATGACTTCTGCTTCTTCTTCGGTCACGACTCCTTAACATTCAAGGAGAATTCCAAAAATCTAAATGTCAGCTGGTATTTTCCAACTCAGAAGATAAAATAGTAAACCAATAGCACTTTCTAATACATTATTTGCAGAAAACATGTATTTAAAACAAGCCTTAGCATACTGCATATAAATATTTCTCAGTACGTAAGATCTGGCCTCATACTGTCTTCATTTAATTAAAACATTCAACCACACAGCTTAAAAACATCCACCCCTAGGACTGAAAGACCAACTTAAGGAAAAAAGCAAGACTCTGTTCTTTGGAAGCATTTGTCTACTCAAAGCTCCCTCGTAACCACTTCTATCACAATGGTGTCACCCACTTCAAAAAATGGGGAGAAGACAGTGAACACACAGGAAAACTAACTCATCCTCAGAACCAGTAAAGTCTGATTTCACTTAAGAGATGAGAACTTGGAAGCTAACAAATTGGTGACATGACCCAGGCTGATAGGTCAAGCCCCTCCCCAAGATTTTTACATTTTGGAAAGTTAGATGAAAATACTTCTGCACATAGATGTACCTGCTTCGCCTTCTTTCTCTGCTTCTGGATCTTTTGTGATCTCGTGAACGGCTGCATCTTCTGTCAGACGTTCTGCTTGAATGTCTACTCCGTGAACGACTCCTTTTACGTCTCTCTCTATCACGAGCCCTCTCTTTTTCCTTTTCTTCTTCTTCACGTCGTCTCTTCCTTTCCCGCTCTTCTCTTTCCCGTTCCCTCTCTTTCTCTCTCTCTTCTCGTTCTAGTTTCTCTTTTTTTAATCTTTCATCACGGTCAGGTTCTTCTGTTCTTTTTCGTAACTTTTCCTAAAAAAAAAATTCACAGAAAGAAATACAAATTACTTAAGACAAATCATTCAACATAACCATGTTTATACGTCTGAGGACGTAGATGCTTACACTATTTTTCTTTTCTTTCCCCAAACGAAGGATAGCCCACACAGAAGCACTTCTTAAAATCCCTGAAATGGAGACCCTTTGTCTTGCAGAACTCTTTCTGCTTGTCATTCTCACAAGAGCAGAGCCTGCATTACAGTTCTTTACAAAGGCCACAAAAAATTCCCACCTGAATTTACACCCCTGCTTTTATTTACGGTAATTACATAGAACAAGAATTGTTGGTGCAGGCACAAAGCTAAATGGAATCCTACAGTGCACATTTTGTTTTTATATACCATCTCTGGGGTGTATTTCACTCCCTTGAGAAAGTCCACTGGACAGCCTTTTATTTACCACAGAAAGACTCCAAGCATTTTTTTAATATTCCATAACTAAAGGAGATTCTTACTTTTAAATCTTCTACAGTAGCTTTTATTTTCGCATAACCCATGTGCTGCTTTCCCATCAAGTGGTCATCTACCCTGGACTGTGCATCTCCCACAATTAAAAAGGCTCCACAAACTTCACAAACTTCCATTTGCTTTTCTTGGGCTGCAAAGCTCTCGATTGTCTGCAAAAGAAAAATATTTGATAAAACAAACAAATATTTTTAGCCAGAAGCCAGTGAAGTTTAGAACTTTATTGTTACTGTTGTCAAATGCCAGGCACTAGTGAAAACTGAGAATGGTATCTGCATGCTCTCTCTTCAGAGCACTGCACTGGCCAGGATGAACAGGGCAAAACCTGTCTACATACTCCCATGTAAGCCATGACAAGAGAGACAATTAGAAAACACAGAAAATAAACCTTATTCCCCACTGCAAAGGATTAATGCGTATATTGCTTTATCTGAAGCTTTCTTGCAATGTCACAATTAAGGAAAATAAAAATCAGTTCTCTCTTAAGGTTCTTTGGCATCAAGTGAAGCATCTGGAGCTGCAGAGTAACTATGGAACGTCTCAAAGAGTGAGAAGGTTGTAATATCCCATGAAGAAATACAAAAAAGGATGCTGGGCTTCTATTTAAAGGATAGTGGTCACAAATTCACTGTTTCAACAGACATATGAGAAATACACAGAAAATTCATAGAATCATAGAAATGTCTGAGTTGGAAGGGACCTCTCGAGGTCATGTAGTCCAACCCCCCTGCTGAGAGCAAGGACATCCTCAACTAGAGCAGGTTGCTCAGTCACATCAAGCCTCGATGAAGTGAATAAAATGAAAGTGATTATTGCTGAGCAATTAATCACCCACTGATCAAACAGTATGGACACCAACACTACTGACTGTGACATAACAACGTTAAAAAACAAAACCAACCAAACACAAAACCCAAACACACCCAGGAACCATGATTTGAACATATTGTTAAACACCAAAATACAACGTTTAAAAATAAGCTCCTATTTATCATCAGGAACCTGCTACTTAACACATTACCCTCGGCTTCTGTAGCTCTCAAAGACAGAGAGATGCCTGTCTCTAGTCACAGCCCTACCACACAGGCTCTCTGTAACAGTCAAACTGGTAACTCAATGGAGTAATATTGCAAAGGCTACACAGCCAAGTTTAGCTGAGACCTGAAGCAGAGTAAGACGCAAGCTCACCTCCAGGACTGCTGTGTAAATCACTTCATCATTCACGTGCAGGAAACCCACTCTGAAGGTAGCATGCTAAATCAACACACTGGATGAACAGTTTAAGTGTCCCGTTATTGCCTAATAAAGTCTGCACTGAACTTGCATGCCTTCAGTGCAAGGACGAATTAACAACGCACCGCTGCACCTATTTTTGAAATAGGTCTGACAGAATTACAAATATTACTTACTGAAGTTGTAGACCTCAGCAATTCTCTCTCTTCCTTTAACTGTTCAACAAGTTTCATCATTCCTTGTGCCTCTTCCACCTTTCCTTCTGAACCTAGTTCTTCAATCTAAAGAACAATAACAAAAATACAACTGTAATTTTTGTATCAAGTAGCAAAAGCAAGAGATCTCTGTTACAGGGGGTAAAAAACAGAACTCACCTGCTGTAGAAGTACGTCAATTTTGTCAGTTAACACTTGAATCTTCTCTTCATTTTTACCAGTAGGTCCCGCTCCCTGCCAAACAGTACAAGTGTGGGGTTTTTTTGTTTGATTGATTGCATTTAATTATTTTTTATTATTAATTATTTTTTTATTATTAATTTTTATTATTTTTATTAGCTTTAAAACACATGAAAGTACTTCTCTTACATTCAGAAATAACCTCTCCTGCCTCTTCTCATCATAGTAATAGTCTAGTCTAACATAAACCACTCCTCAGCACAGCTTACTCCACTCTCATCAGGTGAAGCAAGTTCTAGTCACACTAATTCCCCCTAAATCAACAAAAACATTCCAAGGCCCTAGCCCACAGAAGATAATACATCTAAGTTCAAAGTCCTAAACTTAAACTCTGAAACAGCCATGCAGCTATTACTTAACTTTGCAGACACTCAAGTATGACTAGAAGTTCTGTGGACTCTGAAATTTAACTTCTAAGCATAAATGCGAGAACAATCTCATTCCATCCAAAATGTACTTGTTAGCACTGTCCATAGCCTGCCAAAATAGCCTTACAACTTCTTCCCCCACAACCTCTGCTCTACTCTGCAGCCAATAAACTCTCTTGGTTGGATAGAGTCCACAGCTCCTTCTGGAACAGCTGGGCTTTGCAGAGAACAATTAACTGGGGCAGCAAAAAGAAGTAAGGCCACCCCAGCAGTCACAAACTCTCAGAGCACATGCCACAGTCAATGCTCCAAACCCATCAAGGGATAATAGGAGTCGAGTAAACATATCCAATTTTCCTCCTAGTCAATTTAAGCTTTTCATGAACAGCTGGTAGGCAGCTTGGAACTGATAAAAAAGTTGCACATAAGTGTTTATTTCTCAAACTTCCACGATTCCATCATCACCTGCCAATGGCAGTGCGGGAGTGGAAAGAGGCTACTGCCTAAGTGTGGCAGCTGACAGGGGGATTTAGCTCCATCAGCTGCTGAAAGACCCAGCACTTCCCTACTTTAGTAAAGCTGCATTACAGTGATACTACCGGTGGAGGAAGGAGGAAAATGCAACTAAGGGAGAGAAGGTAAACTGAGGTTAACAGGGTAAAGAAAACACTTTACAGGATTAATGTTGCAAGGCAGAAAACAGATACTGATTCTGAGGAAACAGAGATGGGGAGAATGTGGAGGGACTCTTGCTGACTGCAGAGCCACTCTGCTTGTCCATTAGGGCTAGATGAAATCTGCTGGCTAACAGAGGAAGAACCTTCTGAAAAACAATGTATTTTACCTGAAGAGACAGCGGAAGAGAACACAAAGACACTATCTAGAGGAAAAACTGCCTCAATGATTCTTCCAGACTCACCCCAGAAGACTGTTGATTCTGTGACAGTGCCAAACGGGCATGGCCTCTTCGAATCCTGCGTTCTACCTCTGCAAGTAAGCTTTGTAAATAGCGTAAGAAGTCTCTTTCGTAGCCCACTTTCATAAAACGAGAGCTCTTCTCATACCTGTTAAAATATTTTAAAAATGAAAGCTCACATCAATCAATAACATGAAAAATAAGTAACAAAATCTGCAATGTTACCAATTCTTGCTCAAGGTTAACAGAGTATTATATACACTTAAACCAACCATTTACGTAAATGAAACAGGATGTAGTTTCTCATGGTTGGGTTGCTTTTAAAATATTTGAAGCATACTAGAAACACTCTTTGCATTAATGTATCAACAAATATACTTACTGTTTACGTAGATTTTCATCATGAATTTTTTCACAAGGACCTAAAAAGACCAAACAAAAACTTTAAGCTTGCATTCTTGAATGCTGTGTTCACATTCCATCAGCATTTGTTTGTGCACCACAACAGAACAGAGCTATGAACACTTCCTGGGGACTTTTATGCCTGTCTTTCTGCTTCCTTTGCTTGGAGTTTGAAAGACACATTAAAGAAAAAGAATGTGATATGGTTTAGCAATTATAAAACCAAAGGAGATTCTGAATGACATATAAAATCTTCATATGAAACAGAATTTCCAGATCAAGATCTACATCAGTAAAACCACACAAACAAAATAATACTTCAAACATCTGGGGCCTTAGGGAGGAAAAAAAAAAAAAAGGAAAAAGAGACACACACAAAAAAAACCACCACACATATAAAAAATCCCACAAAACCAACCAAAACCACCAAACACACACAAAAAAACCCACCACCAAAAAAAACCCCAGAACATATGAAGAGTAAGTTCTCCAAGCACCTTCTAAGCTCCAGTGTTCTTTGTCATGAACTAGCTACTTAAAACATTGATCTTCAGAGTAAAATTAAGGGTACGTGGCCTGAGTTCATGAAAGTAGTCATGCTAAAAATCCTCACTTTCCCCAGCCTATTAAACTCCTCAGTGGACTTGAAGGTTAATGCTAAGACGACAGCTGTTTTTCCTATTTGTTCCATTTGTCCACATACCATCACTTTAAAGCTATTGGTAATTTAGAGATATCCTTCAGTAGTAACTATGACAGTAAATGAATCTCTAAAGTAAAGAAGCTCAACAACATATACTCACACAAAACCAAGTTAAACCCCTTCCCAGGTAGAATAAACCAAACTAGAAGCCAACACTTGAGGAGGAGAAAGCCACCCCACACCCAATAATGTGCCTTACATGTAAGAAGGGAAAAAAAAAAAGAAAAAAAAGAAAGAAGAAGAAAAAAAATCTACTTCTTTTTTCACCTAGTAGAAGTAGGATCTGGAATAAATATTGCTGTTAACATGCTATATTACTGGGAATCATTTAAAAATTAAAAGAAAAAAAACAACAACACACACACAAAAACGGCACACGATTTTCAAAGTGTTTTTCCAGAGCATTAAACAATAAAAATGTCTGCAAACAAAAGTTCAATTGTAATTATATATAAGTGAATAAAAATGACAAGACTTAGACTTACCTAAATCAGAACGGGTATTTGTAAATAATTCAGCTGGGCAAAAGCCACAAAGGTAGTATTTACAAACCTGCCAAAAAGAAGAAAGAACAGGCTTTTTGTTTTTTTTCTCTTGTGATTAGCAATTTTGGGTAATTTTTTCTATTTTCTAAAATAGAGTGTAAAAAATCCCTATGTACACTGCAGCATTTCTGAGAATTTTACCCACATACACCCTCTGTCTTTGCGTTACTTGGCAGCAGTAAGTGCTACAAGGTGCATCTTAATGAGATCTTACTTTCTATTACACTAACAGTATTTCTTAATTTCACTGCTAAAGATTTCAGATGATAGGAAAGTGTCATCTCTTTGGAAATACAATACTGTATTTGGTATTTCCAAAGGAATGAAATCTGACTGGAGTATTTAAATATTACAGTGAATTTCCTTAACCATGAAAACCTGCAAGTGGTCAGAATGTCAGCCATGGAAGTGTGAAAGCAAGTTCCTCTGAGCCTGTCTCTAACAACTTTGTGTCCTGCCTTCAGCTATTCAGTGCTGCTGGCTTGGAGAACCGGAGCCATGAGCATTCAAACATAAGATACTGCCTCAAGGACTCGGATGTCAGCTAAAGGACTTAAGAACACATACAAGAGCTATTGAGAAGCTTCCCCATTCCAATGCTTTTCAAAACCCCTACCTCAAAAAAGATATGCAAAGAGACTGTATACCTCTTAAGGCAGACAGAGAAGATATTCACTTTAACCTGGTTTCTTGCCAACTATTAAGGGTTTGTTTTGTTTCTGCATAGCCTATTCTTGCATTAGCAAGTCAGGTTCTTTTTGGTCACAGAAAAAAGGCCACCAGGAAATTAGAAAAAAATCCAACCTGCTATCCTAGACAGTAACAACATACGATGGGATAAAACCAGCTTTTGTTAAAAAGGTTATTCACCCTCACCCATGAGTGTGGGCTTAGCTAGATTAGTTAGTTGGTCAGTTCTTGAAGTTGGTAACTCAGAACTATCGCCTGTTTATCCATCAGAACAACCAAAAAGATGAAACCAGAAATAATTTCAACCCCAACTTTATAAGCAATTCTAAATAATTATCTCTTTAATAGACCCTTCCCCTAGACTTGATTTCCATTAACTAACGTTAAGTGTCAATCCAAAACCAGTCTGGACATCCTTCTAACATCTCTCTTCTAATACTTGGCAAATGTAATAATCACTACTGTTTATTACAAACTAGTTCTAACACCTTCACGGATACTGTGGACAAAGATTTGCAACACATTATTTCCTAAGTTATATTTTGAGAAATGGGGGTGAAGACAGACCCCAAACATACCCCACATCAACACATCACTTGAATGCCTGTGACACTGATCTAATTTGATCAACTAGTCTGAGTTATTTCTCCATACTAACTGCCAGACTGCAAACCAGACTCCCGAAGTTAAAACTGTGGACTGCCTCACAGATTATACAGAAAAAAAAATAAATTAAAAAAAAAAAAAAATTTCTACTGACAAGCCCTGGACATGAAAAACAAAGCAACAAAAATCTCTTATCTGAGTATTTCTCCCATGATCTGGGTAAGGACACTGTGACACCTATCCAAAGTAATTTATCAAGTATAGTTAAAAAAAAAACACACCAAAAAAAATATCACAATTTTTCTTCTTCTCAGGAAGCAAGGGAAAAGTTACTGGACAAAAATTGTCTTCAGAATCTGCTCTCTTCTCCGAAAGCTGCAATATCCCTTAATTCAATATCATGCTGTTTCAAGGGAGCAGTTTCTGGGATGAACTCCTGTACTGTACTAGTCCACAGAAATATAATTTCTCTCTATGTTCTCTTTCACTTCCATTTTCTCATCATCACATCCAAGTGCTAGTGAAAAAGCACTTGACAGAAAAATGTCAGGGATGGATTAGCCAATTTCCTAAGAAACAGGGAACACAATAGTAATAGTTTGACTACATTATGCTGCAAAAAGTTGTAGAATGGCTTCTATACACTCAAAAGATTATGCAAACTGGCCTCTAACAGTTTTGAAGCAAGCAGCAACAGAAGAGTTATTAGAGAGAACACTATAAGGAAGAAAAATAACCCACACCAACAAACCAACACCACAAATAATTAAAATTATTTTATGAAATGGCAATGCTAGGAAAAGCTTCCTCTTATGAGCTGATAGTTACAGCCAAA
Organism: Chloroceryle amazona; assembly: GCA_027560015.1. Lineage (NCBI taxonomy): Eukaryota > Metazoa > Chordata > Aves > Coraciiformes > Cerylidae > Chloroceryle > Chloroceryle amazona. The sequence goes on along the minus strand of JANHFX010011573.1, from coordinate 4,894 downwards.
AATTGCAGTAAGCAACACTAAAATATGTAGCTTTAACGTGCATCACACATTGTATTAATTTTTTATACATATATTAAAAACAAAACAAAACACAACAAACAAACACAAAAACCACAACCACAAAAAAAAAACAACCAAACAAACAAAAACAACAACACACACACACACACACAAAAAAAACAAAACAAAACAAAAACAAAAACAAAAACAAAACAAACAAAAAAAACACATCAAAACAGAGAGATGGAAAAGCTATAGTAGTTCTCTCCTAACTAGTTCTGGGTGCTATGGTATCTAGTGAATTACTTGACAGTCCTCCTAAGAAGCAGCCTGCAGAGAAATATTCACATAGAGTGGTTCAGGCCAGTGTATCTGCAGCAATTTTCTCTCCTACCTATTTCATTGAAGTATTCAACTGATTTTGCTTCCACAGAAAAACACTACTGGAGAAAATCTTCCAGAATCTTGAAAGGTATCACTCTGGCTTAGCTTCAGTGTGCGGAACATCTGCCTTGACAGGCTGTAGGTACCTGTCAGCTGCACTTACAGTCAGTCTTAAGTAATTAATGATAAGTAAGATTAGAAAGGGTCGAGAAACAGCTGAGGCATCACAGAGACATTAAAGAACTGAAACAGAGGTGACATGCTTCAAATGGCACTACTTGTCCATGACTTATCAGACTGCTGCACTTAGCACAGCTCAGAAGCAATATGGAAATTCCATATTTGCAGCAAACGAGCAACAGGCATGTTAGCATGGATAGTCACCTATGCGGGCAACGAGCCTTTTTTGGACAAATTATTCCAATGACTCCACTCCCAAGAAGTACAACAGATAGGAATGCTACTGTCGAACTACTGCAGCAGGATTAGCCACAGCTCAAGTCTCCAAGCCCTTAGGGTCTTACGTTTTGGTAAGACACTAGAGCAAATAATGACACACTCTTGGAACTTTCCAAATCCACTAATCCTTGAAACCTCTCAGATGTGAGAAAGTAGTACCCTTCGCCTCAAAGGTGACTAAGCCAACAGCAAAAATGGCAAGCTTTTGCAGAGCTTGTGAACCAATTCAAAGCTTTCCTGTTTAAACTAATGGCAGCTCTGCATCATTAATATTTGTGCATTAACATGTTCCTCTTCTGGAAGAAATTATTTACTGATTAAGTATAAGTATAGTTAACAATTATGCAATCAAATTCATTTAGACAACTCTAAGTAAAAAGGCCAAAAATACAATCCAGCAGGTTGTGGCTTACACACCAAAACCCAGAAAATTCCTTCATATAGATAAGCTTTTTGAAACCATTTCAATTCACATGCAATCGTCATTTTATGAGCAGCAATCCCATCCACCCCAACCCAAACAAATATAAGCCTTTCTCCCAAACCCCACTCTTAGACATAACCGTCCATTACTAATATTCTTCCAAAACAAGCAGCACTTAAGTCCTTCCCACATCATCCCCTGGAGGATTAAGTTCTGAGATTCTATCTAAATGCAAACCAATTTAGGTCTTAAGTATTAAAAAAACCTCAGAAGCGTAATACATCATAAATAGCTAATACAATCAAATCATGGTATATTTTACATACATAATCTCTTATTTTAAAAACTGTGTTCCTATCAATAACTGCTTCCGGTTATTTGTCAAACAGCTCTGCACCTCACCCCACTTTCTGAAAATACTGAATTTGCCTTGAAGGCATCACAATCTCAAAGTCTTACAGGAAGCATGGGTAGTCACTGCTGGGCTTTCTTGTGCCATGAAGAGCCTCACAATTCTTACACAGCTGCTGTTTCCACGCGAGCTTGTTTTGTACAGGTGGCATATTAAAGCAAGAATGCGGGAATCAATAAAGTCACTGTTCCAGAAAGAGACGATGTGTATGGATATGACAGCAAGCAAAAAGACTAAAATATATGATACTCATGATTTCCTCCTGCATACAAAACAAAAAGCCTTTATGCCCAAACTAGAACTTATCATCTAAGGACATACTACTACAACACTGAAATGTGCAGCAACTGGAATTTTAATTTTTTTCAGATTAAAGGCTTTAATCACGTCAAAGTTTTAAACTAAGAACTTAAGCTCTACAAAAGGCTTCACAGTACATGATCAACGTTTTATTAGAACTGCAAATAAATGCTCAGCTATCACACACTCTGCTTCCACATCTTCAAAACAACCTACTCCTATCTTGTACTTCACTGCATCTTCCAGTTTTTTATATCCATCTAGATGCAGCTTACAAAGATAAACAAAATAAGAGATGAGCTTGTTTTGATAACCTTCCATATCAAAACTGGTGAAAAGCGACACAAAATCCTAAGCTTTGGTATAACTACAAAACGCTTACAGTGAGAAGGCTACATGTTGATATATGTCCAATTATAGAAGAAATTACATTAGCATATATATTTAGTCTGAAAAGCAAAACAGCAGTCAAGCAGATGAATTAATGTTACTACTATTTGAACTTTAACTGCATTTCTTGTCTTTTGAAACATATCAGCATTGACAATCTTTGGCTGATGTAGGAAGTCAAACTGAAACATGTTTTAACAACAGTAAATTTTCTGACTTTGTCAGCTGACTATAGGAATCTACGGAAACATTCCTTTCACAGAGAAGCTGCATTTAATAACAGCTCTATAAACTTCATAAATAAAAGCAGGAGAAGAGCAAACAGCAGCAGCTCCTGCAAGACTGAATGCTCAACCCTAAGCCTGTGAATTTCCAACTGGCCTAAGCCACAGGACAGCTCTCCACCTTCTAAACTGCCAAAGGAGGACTGGGAAGAACAGACATGGTCCCCCCATTAGCTGAAACAACGGAACTTTACAACTGCTTAGAGACAGATTTGTATAGTCATCCTCAACCCTTTCACCTCAAATTGAAAGATCTGCTCTTTTGAAGGTTAAGAAATTCATCTGAACTTCATTAAAGAGTATGAGGGGAACAAACAAAAACAAAAACACAAAAACAAACAAACAAACAAACACAAAACCAAACCCCTCACTTTTAGAAAGAAATTAAATAATCCAAATCCCCTTATCTATTCTATCTGAACCAACATGTCTCAAGCCATTTACTTCCTATTTCCAAACTTCTTTTGAGTTCAGCATCAAAAGAAAATATGTAACTGAACATCTAACTGAATAATGATGTTTGGTTAATAAGAGAAGTCTAGGAAGACATTAAGAAGGTTGTGAAAACTTCCTGAACTCGCAGTTTCCTCCTGATGTGCACAGTTTACCTATTTAGCAGCATTTTTAAAGTGTTTCTTTGCACTTGCAAAATCTCAGGTAAAATGGGTATTTGTCCCTATCATATGCATTCTGAGACAAATTAAAACATGTGCTAACCATCTTTAAAATTACATAACCCTTGGTTGAAAATGTGAGATTCCCACCTCTGATTAAGATGCAGTTTACAACAGCAAGCATTTCTTCCTCCTCCCAATTTAACAACACCCCAAGAAAATGCTATGGGGGAGGAGCTAAATGCTGTTTGCCGCTTAAACCACTGAAATTCCTCTCTCACAGGTTAATAAACTATTGTAACAGTGACATGGTCTTTCTTTCAATATATACTGTAGCTCAAAATATATTCCATAAACGAGGAAGGGAAAAAAAAAGAAAAAGAAAAACTCTACACCCCAAAAAAAATCACCTCTTTTCAGCAGTTGCTCATGTCTCCAAAAGAAGCACCCACAGTAACTTTGTAACTTCCATTGATTTTTGGTGAAATAACTTATACCACCACTATGACGGGTGTCATTAAAAGCCATCCTTCATTGAAGGGTCAACCATGCATAAAGAGAAAGCCCACTACCAAATAACAGTATTAAATTATTAATAGTAATAATTTTAGAAGTCTCGTTTAAGCTATTTATTGCAGAAAGTTAATTAATCACCACATTAACAAAAAAAAATATGTAAGTACTACTAAACAACTGTTTAGGTTAGCTCCCCCCCCAGGCACTCCAGAACTCCTTTGACTGAGAGAGTAAGTACAGAAGGAATCAAGCTTTTCTTAGCAAAATCCTGTTTCAAAAGGATAATGATTCTTCTTTGTGCTACAACCTCCATGGAGTTCAGTCAAGTATGTCTGTATCCTTCTGCTTCCTTCCCCAATACCACATTCAGGATGCGATCCAGAGACATTTGTCTTCCAAACTATGTACATCTGCCTCATCTCCCTTCGTGCAAGGCAACAGTCTTCTACTCAGAAGAGCAGAATTCCACTATCTCCCCTCCTCAACGCATTATTTTCCTTTTTTTCCCACGGGAGCGCTCAGACGGGTACCCACAGGCCTCTCCGACCCGACCTCCCCCCCGCCGTTTATCGACACTCCGCGAAGAACGCCACCTCTCCCCCTTACGCCGAAACCCAAACACAAGGCCTCTCTCCTCCCAGCAGCCCAAACAACAGCGCAAGCCCTCTCGCATTGCCTTGCTATGGCGGGATTCTCCTCCCTGCCGGCCACCCGCTTCCTCCTCCTCCTCCTCTCAAGGTTCGGCGGGGTTCCCGCGCAACGGCCCGGGCCTAGCCCGCTCCGCGGCCGCCATGCAGGAGCCCCGCAGCCTCCGGCTCCGCACGAAGGGCTCTCCTGCACCACCCGTCAAACCCCGGGCAACCCTCCCTCACCCCCGCCGCTGTCCCCAGGCCGGGAGAAGCTTTAGGCCCGCGCTCCGCGTCGCTATGACAAAACCCTTGCCCTGCGAGGGGGATGGGAAGGAGGGAGGGGAGAGGCGGCTCCGCTTCACTCACGCTCTCATGGTCCCACCGCACGTTGCTGCGCTTCTCATCCGGGGCCAGATTTCTGTCCCGGCCCATAAGCTCATCTAAGAGCTGGGCGGCCGGAATCATCTTGTACTCCTGGCCGA
>JANHFX010011571.1:0-31672 GCA_027560015.1 Chloroceryle amazona | reverse complement strand
ACTATTTTCTAATAGTTGTACATTTTATATTTATATATACTTATATATTGCTAAATCAAAGCAAATAAGAAATGACAGGTTTTCTAAAATTACTCAGTGAATTACACATTTTCAGAACCATCTGCAATCCAGTACTTGAGCTCTCATAAAAACACAAGTAATATCATGGACAAATGATATCATTTTATGAAACTCAACAATATAAGTTAATTTTGCAAATATTCACGGGATATGGCCAATTATTTCAGATTGTCCAATGAGGCCAATTATTCGGACCTCAATTATTCCACAAGATTTGGCTTTATACTATTAAATTCTGAACAATATTTCTAACTTTTGTACAAACTCTCCCTGCTAATTTCTACTTCAGAAGATCCTATTGTGGAAAAAAATGGTCTGTTTTGTTCCCTTTGTTGCACAAAATAGAGTTAGCATGTACTAACTCAGCAGAAATTTCCACAGCTGAACTATATTTATTTGGTACATTTAAGCATTCTGTATCGATTATCTGACTGTACAGTTTAAAGCTAAACATTTATATCATGGCCATCGAAATAGGTAAAAAAAAAAAAATATTTTCCTGGAAGTTTATTTTAGAAAAATGGTGGAAGAGCCAATGAACTACCACATTGAACACTGTATTCTAATTTTCCAGGAAAAAGAGAAAAAGGAAACAATCTTCCTGTTACCAATATAGATAGAGACAAACATCACTAATGTATGAAACTACTATGTATGAAATGTATACACTACATGTACAAAAACAAATCACAGTTCAGTTATCTCTTTTCACTCCTAGTGAACTGGAAAGAGTACATTAGTTGAGTTTTATCTCAGGTTTACTGCAGCTAGGTAAAGGCAAGCATGTGAAAACAAAGAACTAAGAAGAATCAAGTAGCATTTTTGCACATCTGCTGACTATGGAAAGAATCTTAGCTATCCTGAATGAAAAGCACTTAATTACTCCACTACCACATCCACCATACAAACATCTCTTGTAACAAATACAATCATCATGGACTTTAATAATTTGCTGAGGATAGTGTGTTCAGTATTCTTTTTCCTTCTACTGTATATAGATTAAACAATTTTATTACTGAAAGACAATACACATAAAAATGAGACCAGGAAATGTAATCAAACATGGCTTGGAAAAACGGGGTATGTGTCTGCAGAAATTTATTAGATTTCTTTATTCTTTTTTTCCCTTCTCTCACCTTCTTAGAGCTATTCAGGGTGCATTCTTGAAAACTAGATAGAAAATTAAGCTTCTGAATTCTTTCCAAAATAATGAAATTTCATGGTGACCCTTTTTCGTACACCATTCAAGTGATAATCAATCCTCTAAAGTAACAGTGAAACTTTTCTACATGACACTACAGAAGGTGGACTCCAGAGACTAGACCTGAGAATCCATGACAACTTATTATTCAGCTTTAGTCTTTTATACAGATAAAAATAACATTTTTGATGTCTTGCTTATTCTGATAGTCAATACACTTTATATATTTGTTAAAAATGAGGGGAGTTAGTCTTAAAATACACAGGGTACCTGAAGACATGGCAAATCATATGGATATTTTTTATTTTGTGTTTGACTTAATTTTTCTCTTACAAATTTATACTGCATTCAGTGAACAATTAAGGAGTATTTAAAAACAGTTTCCACACATTACAAGCTTCTGCTGACACAAATCTTGGACTAGCTGCATTTTAAGACACTTTTCAAAACACAAACTCAAAAAATACCCATCTGAAAGTTTCCGTGAACCTTTAAAGAGGTGACTTCCTAAACCTTTTAATATATTCATTTTTAAATTATTTTTTAAATTGAATATAATAGATGGTAACTAGAAAGTTCTTTAAAATCTACTGCCTATAGATACACAGTCTTATATTAGTAAATCTCAAAGCACCTAGTCACAGAAACAAAAATTAGAGTTGCTCCCACCCCATAAATTAATCTCACAGATTTTTCAAAGCAGTTTTAAATCCGATTAAAGCATAATCTATGATTAAAACACTTTCCCATTGAAGAAGTGCAGTTAAATGATGTAAAAAGTGACATTCAATTAACTTACAGATATTTCAGGTTTTCTAGATCTTCAAATGCCCCACTAGGTATTCTTTTTATTTGATTGTTGTTTAGAAGCCTATAACAAGAAATAACCAGCAGTTTATTTAACATACAGGAACAGTAGGGGTGGAAAAAGTCTAATAGCAGGTGTAATGTAAAAAGAGAAACCAATCAAAAGATAACAAAACAAAATGGTTTTCCCCTAACAGTAACTGTTAGAAGAAAAAAGTGACATGCTTACAGCTGCTCAGTCACCACTTTGAAGGAGGAAGTTAGAAAGAAATACTAATAAATAATCTAAATACTGAAATAATGTGTTTTTTTGTAGGTATCTGAGATACAGACAAGGGGAAAATATATCTTGGTAGCAAGTCTACATGAAAGTTTGAATTTCATAAAATCAATATTAACAATGATTTGTCATTTAAAGTGACTTTTCCTACATGCTTCTTAGCTATATGCTGTATACTGGGCCCTTTATATCATACATTTCTCCTGGTATGAATATACAGCACAAGACGTCTCAATACGTTTGATGTTATGTGCCTGCAGGATAAACAGATTATACTGATTCAAAGCTCACTGATACCACTACTCTATTGCATTTCACACACCACTTGTTTTCTAGAAAACAGTCAAATTTGCAATCATTTGCAATTACATACATTTAAAAGTAAAAATAACTGTCCATCTTAATTCCTCCTCTGCTAATATATTAAGGAAGAGAAACATGCATACATTTGTTCCAAAAGTCATGTTTGAAGGAATGGCAAAGGAGATACTAAAAACTCTAATACACATACTATTCACATTAGGTTTGTAAAAAGTCTTTCAGAAAACACAAGGCTTTTCTTCACAAACCTATATAACAAAGACTTCTATAAAAGGCAGCTCAGCAGGAACAAAATCTCCCAACTTCAGCCAGTTCTGAAGAGCACATTAGAGTAGGAAAGTTCAAAACACTAGTTTTTCAAATACTTTGGAACTGCAGCACATTTGCACATCTGAGCCTTTGAACAGATCTGTTGTAACTCCATGTGATGTTCTACCAAAGTCATTTAGTACAATTTGAAAAAAATTATACAGTAATGTCTGTATTTTTCGTAACTCCAATTAAAGTATGTTAATAAAACATTAGGATATAAATAATTTCCTTCTTTATTTTAACAGACATATACCTGGTTTTCTTTTCCAACACTCTGGTCTTAATCCCCACTTCCTTCACCTGTGCAAATACTACAGATTAAATTTGTGAGACTACTTACTTGTGATGAGAGAGCAGATTTGGCACATTATCAAATTAATCATATTAAATCAAAAGGAGAAAGGGCCTTAGGGCTGCAAAAGAACTTACAGTGTGTTCAAGTTTTTAAGCCGTCTAAACTCTCCAGGCTGGATTTCTTTAATCCTATTAAATCTTAGGTCTCTGTAGAATAAAGAAAGAAGAATAACATTATAAAAAGAAACAAACCACCAAAAGCTATTTATTTTTCAGATGAGAAAATGAACTAAGCACAGGTCTTTTGTGACCGCTGTGCTCAGCCTCTGTCCATACACCATAGCTTTTGACCAAATGAGGAAGCAAAACAATTCCAAACACTGTTTGACAAGTTTAAGCAGAGGATTGACCAAATCCACCCTCGGCAGTCAACGTTAGAGGCTGTATCTAATTTGAACCTCTTGTCATGAAGGGTGTTCTCTTCCACAGTGAAGCAACACGCAATGGGATGTTGAATTGCATTTCACTAAATTGAATTGTCTCTGTATTTTAAAAGATGCTTTTAAGTAATACAGTATATAAAATTCTTGAAAATAAAAACAAAATTGGGATCAGAAAAAAGGTCAGGTGAAAGGAGACAGCTTTTGAGACTTTTAAGCTACTCCATTCTTTTGTTTTCTTTAAGAAGGTTTAAGTGTCTTATGTTGCCCTGGCTCTAAAACCTGTAAGCCCAGCTGCCTGGAGGTATTTACTTTCTTATTTAATCTTACTTTCGCATAGATTTTTAGATGTTTTTACTATCTTCAGTTTCCTGTTACATGTGTAGCTTAGTGAAAACTCCAAGAAGAAGGAAATCAATTTCTCAAGTGAGGTGGCAGCAGCCTGGGGTGTAAATGCCATGGCTTTGCCAGTCTCACAATCCTCCTTAAAGAAGGCGGCAGCTTTTCCCAGATTTTCCCTCCTCGTGTCATCCCCTGGATTCGAGTAACATGGTCTTGCTACTTGCTTTCACTGACTGTCGAGTTCCCAGTGGACCGGAAACTGATTTAACTAATTCATTAGGCCCATAATAAACCCATAAAAATAAAATAAATACATAAATAAATAAATATATTATAATAATTAAAAAAAAATATTTGCCTGATTAGCAAATTGAATGGGCTTCAAGGGAGGTCACACAGGTGAAAGAGGGACAAGAAAAGATCAGGAGCAGGGGAAAGGAAGGAGGGCAATAGGTCTGTGCTCTGAGGGTGACAGAGCACTGGAACAGGCTGCTCAGGAAGGTTGTGGAGTCTCCTTCTCTGGAGACATTCAAAACCCACCTGGATGAGATCCTGTGTGACCTAGTCTAGGTGGTACTGCTCTGGCAGGGGGGTTGGACTTTCAGGTCCCTTCCAACCCCTAACATTCTGTGATTCTATGATTCTGTGACTCTTCCCTGGCAGCAAAACAAGGACACCAGGATCTTGGAGTCCTTGGCAAGTGAACAGAAGGGAAGCAAATGCAAAATAAAATCTGAAAGACCATGATCATGCTTACTGCTCTGTCCTTCCTTGAACACACACATAATTGCTTTCAATAAGTCAGACACAAATATGTTCTAACTTCAATCTTTGGACCAAAACCAGTCCTAATTAAAACATAAATATGCACTGTGTTTAAACAGGTAACATGTTATCAAGAGGTCTCTTGAATTTGGTATTGAGTCAAAGGAAATACAGAAAAGCACACAAAAAGTCAGCTGCACACTAATCCTATACAACCCCACTGGCTGAACTTGTACATAATGGGGGTACAGTTGCCTGAAGTCTTTTGCAAAGAGCATACTTAAGCCTCATTCCTCACAGATCAGTCCATCAGGGATTATTCAGCTCTGAGAAGTTCCGAGAATGACTTTTTCTACATAAGTGGTTTAGGATGTGGCCTACTGTTCACTGTAAGGAAAGGATTAGACATGTGGTTCTGTTTGCTTTACAGTCCACCAAAATATTTGATCAGTGACTGGAATAAATGAGGGATGCAAACTGCTGTCCCTTATTTAGATGTGTAGTTAAACTGTCTGGAGACATGCAGGACAGCCCCCTTACTCAAATCCCAGCTAAACTGAGTATTTCCAGATTTAGAAGCACAAACTGTCATAGCTTGAATCTGTTCTTTACAAAAGCACATTCTTTAGTTATAGTTAAACAGTGTTAAGATTTTCCTCATTAATCACAGAAGAAATACTTACTTGTCACAGACGAAACAGACATATCCTTAATGAGACAGTGATACTGACTATGAGTCACCGAATGAAGTAACTGACATTTTCTAAACAAGCATTGAATGTCATAGCCTGCACTGAGAGAAGATATGGCAGATCCCTCTGTAAGCATGGCATTCCCTTCTAACAAGTTTTTTCTAGATGATGTGAAAGTTTACTGTATTTCAAGTAAGTATCTTAATTTTGACTAAAATAATCAGAATTGCAAAAATCCAATATTCATGAATGGACTATTGAAAACTGAGTACTTTTTAAAAGCTAATACCATTAGCAATATTTAGTTCCTAAACAATGTGGGACTTCTTAAATTGAATTTTATCTTTTTCTATTCTGTAATTAAAAAAAAATCGTTACCCAAAGTGGGCATAGACAGAATGCAGAGTGCCTTTTTTAGATATAAAAGGATAAACATTTGTCCATATGAAAAACAAGCCTATTCCCTACACTTAAGTAAGGCTGACAAGTAAATACGTAATTTTTATGAATGCAATGAAGGAGCTCATCCTCTGAGTCAGCATCACAATTACCCTTTTGATGTGTCAAATCCATTCTGCAGTAACTCATATGGACAACTGGGGATTAACAACAGCAAACAAAATAATTTATATTATTTTACTATCTCTGCATACAGTGATATTTTATCCCAACTCCTGGCACCATTGCCCTTCTCATATGAAGTTGTTAAGACTAAAGAATACATCATGTTTGAAATCCTACCCATTCATTTTCATTCTGCACAAAGGTATTAAAAAAGAGCCATAATGAAACAGTGCTCACATTTTTTCGAGAGCCCAGTGCATTTGGTATCTGTAAGCAAAATGCTACATAGAAAGCTATGATGACAACAGATTTTTATAAAGATTAATTATGTTTTATTTAAAGTTAGCATTACAATTACATTAAAATTGGTGAAAAATCAATGTAAAGTTTACTAAAATGTACAATTATGATTTTGTTACATTCCTTCAAACCAGATATCTTTCTTCAAAGGAAGTAACACTCCTAAGTATTACCTTAAAGCTTTTTCATTAGTTTTTCAGCACAAAATCACGCAAAATAAAGAGTAAGGCAGATCACAAATGCTGTTCAAAATAAAGAGCACACAACCTCTTTATTCTCTAAATATAATTATACCTCATGAGGTATTTCTTGTACACAGAAGTTAAGTCATAACCATAAGAAATTCTATCAAACTCTTTAAATATGTAACAGGATAAGCCAAGTGGATAAACAAAATACTGTATACATTGCATACATTAGTTTAAGGGGTTTGATAGAGGCCATCCATATTAAACACTTCGTTGTTTTATTTGAGAAAATCTCAGTAAACCAAATGTTCAACTGGCACAGAAAAAAGAGGATAAGCAATGACTAGTTATTAAACTGAAAGGATATATCAAGTAGAATTGGGCAAAAATCTGACATAAGTTATTATGTATTTTAAGACAAGGTTGGGAGAAGAAAAAATAAGTTTTCAGATGTTGGCAAGTTTGGAGTGGCTGCAACTATTCTGAAAGATGTTTAAGACTAGAAACATGCATAAAGTTATGAATCCCTGAGAAGTGGAAATAATTAAGTGAACAGCAATGAGACAGGGAAGAATCAGACAGCCACCAGTTCTTTCAAAGCAAACCAATGTTTCAGCAGATGAAGAAAAAAAAAATCCTTTAAAAGTCTCAGTCACCACTGCCATATCATTGTAGAAAACAAAACAAAACAAAACACCTCCACATTAAGAGCAGCTTTTCTTAGGCTTGAAATGTCATCCTTCCATGGTACAGACTTTTATGGTCCACCTTATGAGAACCAACTGCATTTCAGGGGACAGGAAAAGAGCTGAGAGCAGAAGCATAACGGCAACTGGAGCACAGGGAAGCATCCCCTCAAGAGAGTGAATAGCAGGAACGACGACTGTGTTAGACTGAAAAGTGAGTAAGGGTAGGCTCAAGCAAGTCATTATGATCCAGATTTTCGAAGGCATTTTGTGTTGCTGAAATAATGTATGGTTAATCAGCACGATGAGTTTTCTTGTCCCTTTTTTTCTCAGACTAGTTCCTGCTCAACCATGCTGCCACATGACTTTTTACTCACAAAAGCCTGTTCTCTGACCATTCATTTCTCTTTCACCTTTTTTGTTGTTCCCCATTTTGCTTTTACAAACTGACTGCACCCTGGCTGTATCCTGTGCTTCAGGGCTCAGCCTGATTTCCACTCACCAGCCAGAGTACATGAAAAGGTTAAAACAACAGAGGGAGTCCACTCCAGTTGCTTACTCTCATTTTACCCCCTTCCTAATTCCCAAATAATAAATTAATAACCAATTAAAATTAAGTATGGGAGTTTAGGGTACTATAATGACTTTTGCATAATAATCCAAACCTAAATGTCATTCATGCATTCAGTTTTTCAAATAAAAATCTAATGTGCCTAAATCCTAATTCAGATTGTCCCCTTTATTATGTGTTTCAGAGTGAAAATATTTACTCCTTAAAATTATAGCTAAACAATATAATAAATTGAAGGAAAAGTATGGTACTGCTTCTTTCTTGTATTGAATTTTCTTAGCTTGTGGTCTTGTACCTAAGCATCTTCCTTCAGAGGAATTCTGCCTGACTTCCCAAAAAACTTTGCTGACTGTTACCTCCTAGCTCTCTTTCTCAAACACAACTGCATGCTATGCATACTTAAAAACAAACAAACCAACAAAAACAAACCATCAAAACCAAAACCCTTACTACAATGAAAATGAACTTTCCCTCCGACATAAAACCCTAAAACCTGCCCTGTCATTTCAAAATCCTAAACATTAATATACTAATGGTTACCATTATCCTTCTTCTTGCAGCCCTCCACAGCTTAACAATTTTTGTTGGAAAAATACACTTGGGCCATACATAGTTCCGCAAAAGCCAAGTCCATCACTTTGAAGCATTACGTCTCCCCTGAATAACACAAACAAAACAACATGTCCACAATGCCTAGTAAGATGAATACTCTCTGGATTATTTTCCTGGCCCCACATCATCTGCTCTGTGCTAATTCATAGAGTGCGACCAGGAAATGTTCAGCAGAGTGCCAGGCTGCATGGGCCAAGAACGTGCCAGGAAGCACGCTGACAATTTAGCAATTGGACGTCCCTGAGAGTCACATTCCAGTGCCTGGGAACAGTCGGGATCCCAACAGCACCGCAAACAGCCACGGGTCGGGACGTGTGGCAAGCAGTGCACAGCAAATGAGGTGCACATACACAGTTGCTTAGCAGGCTTCCTATGCACCGTCATGTGAATGAGGTTTTATGAAAATCCGCACGGTCTAGATGTGCGGCATATAAATCCATACAATATCTGCATGTTTTCCCTGACAAAGGAAATGAGAAGTGTGCTGCAGACACTTTTTGTCTGGACACAAATTAAATCTGTGCCTAATAAATTCTTTATTTGAATTAACCACATCCATTTGCCTCCCCTTAGACCGTCCATTCTTAACAGTAAGCTATTTCCAATTAAGCACTGAAAATTAACTTGTAACGATACTTTTATCTAATTAAACACAGTGAAAAGTTGAAAATATATAAATATTAAAAAGGATTATGCAGCTGCTACAATTGTCCCATACAATCCAATGCTACCGTGGCAGCTCCTGGCACTCCAGAATGCCCTATTTAAAGCCTGCACTGACAGTACACAGTAATGAAAACTGTAGATTCCTTACTAACATATCCTGATGGGGTACGGCAACATTTGGGTATAGAAATTGAATTGCAAGTTTAGAAAATAATAGTCTGTAAATTAAATAAAGCAATAAATACTAAATGACATTAATAAATATTTGGAATATGAAAATCATGCAAGGAGACACAGCAAAGAATGCAGCTTTCAAATACATTGACATTAAACATCAAGCATCTTACAAGAAAAGTCAATTAAATAAGTTTCATATTACTCTCTGAAATACAGGAATCCCCTTTAGAGAGGGGCCTGGTTTTACTCAGAACAAATCATGCACAAAAATGAAAACTAATTTTTTTAAATAAAAATACATTAAGCACCGTTTTCCTTTATTCGTTTTCTAATTATGGCAAAAAAACGTATGAGGAGGAGAGTTAAGACTTTATATTTCATTATTTTTATAAAAGATTTGACTTGGTGTACTTTACCAATCTTACTTCAGATTCCTTTATGCATATGTTTGACTTTTAAAGACTCTGTTGCTTCATCAAACTAAGAAAAGTCATTCTAAGTGTTCTAAGGCAAACTATTTTAAAGTAGGGCTGCCAAGACAATGTTGGGTACCTCTGTTATACTCTTCAAAAGCTTGCAGATCAAGTTGTGGATACTCAAAGCCAAAACATGTCACACCTAGTCATGACCCTACTGCTGATCACCTATTTAATGCCAAGTAATAAGTACTCACTAATCAGCAGCTAATACAAAATGTGTGACAACTCCTATGCAGAGTGCATTCTTTATAAGGGATTGCTAGAGCACCAGCAGGGTGGAGGACACCGGGATTTCCTCTCTGCTTGCTCCACTCCAGCCCTGTCCTTTTCTTCTTTGCCTGCAGACTGGGTACCCTGTTATTTCTTAGGGTTTTCATTGCTATAGAAATAGTATAGAGGAAATGCCCTTCCATTTTTTCAAATTTTGTGTCAGAAAAAAAATATCATGACACAAAATGATTGTATTAAGATCTTTAATAAAAAAAGGAAAAGAAAAAAACCCAAACATGTTAAGCTACTGCTTCATTCATAGCCATGGCTCTCTATTTACACACCTAAGTACCCATTTCTAACATGATATAGAAAGAGTGTATAAATTGATTATTTAATTAAAAACATTTGTGACATAATGTACATATGTAAAGTGTATCATCGGGGCATTGGCAAAGAACTTTACATGTCATACATCTGACAGAAATGCTGCAATTACAGAGATCTGAAATCTAGTACCACAATGACAAGTATTCTTGCCATTTTTACAGGTCATGCAAGTTTGTTTGTTCTACATAGTCTTCTTTGAATTATTTCTGGTGCTCTTAAACCTGAATGCAAAAGCCTTCAGAACATTAACTTTTAAATAAAATATTTCAGAAAAGCAAAGACAGATGAATGACCGTCTGACATCTTCCTGGCTGCAGGATGGAGATGAAAGCATAATTAAAACTGAAGGTTCATTTGCTAGGGTGTAACAATAAGATTTACAAAGTGTAACCTGAGGAAATAGTTTCCAACTTTAACAGCTAGAATCACCAACATACCCCCCAAATAATGGTATCTGCAAAATCTTTGACTAAAGTAAACAACTTAGTTTGCTTTGGACACTTTTTTGTTCTATTATCCCATTATAGGAGAATTCTAAATGAAAAGGGAAAAAAATAGGCACAATGTGTAACTTCACATTCTGCTTATAGCCCTGCTGACTTTCATAAAGAACAATATGCAAAGTTACTGTTTTCACTGTTGAGGCTATGGAGGGCAAGTAGCTAGTCTAACCAAGCATTCATTGCTTGTACTAACCACAAATAATTCTGTGACATGAAACTATATCTTACTCAGTGCTTCTTGGGTAGACCTACTGTTCTACATTACCTATATTTCTGGACTTTAGAAGATCCCTTTAATTATTTGGCAATCTCACACCATTTGCGGTCAATTTATCTTGTCCAAAAATGAAAATATTCTGTCACTTTGCTTAATAATGTTAGATGCAAACAACACAACAAACTAAACACCATGTTACACTTACTAAATCTGCTCCAGAGAACTATTTTCCAGCTTACTACTCTCAGATATAGCATGAAACACTACATGAAAATCAGACTAAGTGGAACATTTGTTTCTCTCTATTCAGGTGTTTAAACAAGGTAGGAACTGTCTTAATTGGATCACTTTGCCATTGTCAAACTCAAAAGAACAAAGTAAGAGAAAAACGTTATTTTTTTCTAAATGTTGAAGATTAATTACTAGCCAGTAGAAATAACCTATACGATAAATGCCAAACTACTATGTTTCTCAACACAGAACAAAAGATCTGCAAATGCCAGCAAGACTACTTTGCTTATGTCTACTTTATTCTTATTCTTTTTTTATTCAAGGTCATCCCAGCAGGAAATGAAAAACAGCCATCAGCATAGTAAAAACATTCAAACAGAGCAGAGCATGAAAATTGCACAAAAGAGGTTATATAATCAAGTCAGTGCAGTAACTGGATGATGTCAATGGCACTTTAATGCTGCTTTAACTACTGCCCTGCAAAAAAAATGTGTCACTTTGTTGAACTAACAAAGAGAAGGCCACCACTTTAAAAAATACAACCAAACCCCACTTTGAGCAATAGCACTACTTATAGTAATTCTCACTGCTAGCAGTGTAACATTTTCTAGAATACCAGAGGACCAATAGTTTGGATTTTTTTCTGCCTGGTTTTAAGATTTAGCACTAGTGATTCTTTTACAAACAAAATTACATTATTCTCCTTTTTTACTGGCAATTCATTTTCTGGATTAATTCTTCCCCACTGAGGGATTTTCATTTTCTGTACATCAGTACTCAGCACATAAAATAATGCCACTGCATTCTCAGACGGGAAACTAAACTGTAATTCTTACATCATAAATGGGTAACATAGTCAGTGTTTAGTATACCATCATTTTAGTAAAAGTAAATGGTAGGACCACAAAAATATTGAAATCTGTAGAGCAGGACACAGAACATTTGGCAATACTCACCATGATCATAAAATCATGCTTATGAAAATATAATGATATAAATCCAGATCATCTATCAGTTATCCAATTAAAATAATACCTGATTTGCACAAATATGTAAGAATTGTTGAAAGGCACTTTGAATATTAAAAGTCCCTTAAAAAAGTATATTTATCAGGTACAGCTTTGGTAAATGGAGAGCTTATGATACAGCTTTCTCCAGGAGCCAAGGATTTGTTTTAACAATTATTTTGCCATTAGAGTTGAAAGAAAAACATTTAAATGTGAAGCAAATGAAAATCAATACAGTATTGTCTTACTAAGTCTGTAGATCCCTTTTTTGCCCTTGTTGACAATTTTTCCAACCAGCTATGCTGTGCCATTGATAGGATTTAAGAGGGATTTGCTGGTTCAGTTTTAGGCATATAGGCATAATTGTCAAGTATTATACATGGAAATTTTACTCTGGTAGGAGCATGGCTCTTTGTCTCATCCACCTTCAAATTCTTCCAAAATCCATCCACTACAGAAATACTGTATTTTAACAGTATGAGTATCATTCAAAGATATATAATGCTATTTCTGCAGTCTGAAGAAATAACAAGAAAAGTCAAAATCTGTCTTTATTCCTCTCAGAGGGATATATTTCTGAAACCAAACGATGCAAAGGTTGTTGACAGTACAGCTATATGATTCATTAATGATTACTTTTGACAGAAATATCCTTAGGGAAGAGTTGCTTTCTTGTCTTGCATTTGTGCCATGCCCAATAAAATAGGGCACGATCGTTGTGCATGAGTCCTGCGCTAACAAAAATGCTTGATAGTCAAAGTCTTGGATTAAGCATATTGCAAACAGATGATGATATATTCAGGTATTTTTAGAGGCTTAGTGACAGTTGGAGATGCAATCTCAGTTTCCTTCTCTATTGTTTCAACTATATTTTTCAAAAAAGAAAAAAATATTCTCCTCTATGATAGGCTAAAGAAGATGCTAAAAAGGGAAGCTGACTAGTTTATGGCATACCCTGGACCACTGAAACAAATGTGGTAACAGTTTCATTTGGTTTTATAGTTAATAGTCATGTGAATTACTACCGTGAAAAAAAACAACACAGAAATACTGCTTTTATGCTATAGTCATAAATCAGTCTTCCCCCCCTCCCATCTACCATTTTCCAAAATAAATAATATTTCTGCATTTCTGTCTCATAGGGATGCTTAAGTCTAAACTCTACATCCGTGAAATACTGATATTCTCAGAGGAAAGACCTGAAAGCCAAAAAGAAACATTATCATCCCCTGACTTCCCACACAGGATGTCACACAACAGCAGAGAAGCTCCTGTCTTAAAGCAATTACTGCTGTCAGAACTGAACCATCCCTCTGAGAAAAATATAAGACTGTAATTCAAAAAGACCATGAATCAAGGAAAATCTAAGAACTTACTAGTCATTCTAATACTCAACTAAATTCACTGTTAAAAATTAGATAGTCTCGTCTTGCCTTCAGCTTAGCTTGAGCATGTTTATCTTCTATTTCTGCTCACTAAAACTAAATAGCTGTGAGAACTAGCACTGATCATTTTTCTTAAAACAGGTCCAGAGGAGTTAAGCACTGGAGTTCATATATTTTTTTCGGTATTTCTTAAAGATCAAATAATTATATAAATAAATGCTAAAACTTCAAATATGGATGGGCAAGAAAATATAAGTCTTTGTAATTTTTCTAACATTGTTCTATAGTAGATCAGTTCATTCTTTCTTTACTATCATGAAAATGGATGTAATACAAGCAAAAGAGCATGCATATTCTTAAAAGAAAATATGCACTGATACAAAAGAGTCACCTGCATTCTGCTAGAGTGACAGACATTAGATTGCTTCTTAATCCTCCTTCAAGCTTGGACACTTCAGCCCCTTTCCCACAGAAGTACACTGCTGGGTACACCCCACACTATTGCCCCAGCATAGAGCTGAGGGCAATGAGCTCTTGGCAGCAGAAGATCCTACAACTGAAAATGTTGTTGTGAGTGAGGGCTGGGAAAGAAGTAACACACTGGTCAGGTAAACTAATACACTAGTACAGAAGTGTAATTTCCTCATCGGTGCAGTTTTGGGGGCTTTTCTTTCCTCAGGGCAGGAAGCCTCACTGATGCAGTAAATAACATCCCGCATCTACAGTGCCAATGACCTTACTACAGAATGCCCATTTTGTCTCCAATTCAAAAAGAAGCCTTGCAATACAAGAGCAACATCAAGACAAAAGCATGTGGAAAATTAAAGGACTTTCTGCATCTAAAAATATCTCAATTTGACTCAAAAGCCTTTATTCACTGCGAATCTATGCATCACTCTTCCCTCTCTACAAGGCAGATTTTATCAGCACGTATTTCCAATATAGAGTCTGACAGATTCAAACAGACTCAGAGGTGTTCTTAGAATTGATCTGGATATTTTTCTTTCAGAATGCCAAGGACATTTAAATATTAATACAGAAATCACTACTGGCTTGCAGAAGGAGTTAAAACAAAAATTCATGTACTCTATCACTTGGCTGCAGACCAGCTTCCTGGTTTCTGGTAAAGTGACAGCTCTTCCTTTCACTTTATGGAAAATCCCAGGTCGCCTGACTGAAAAGGCTGCAGCTCTTGGAATTGTATTTTCTGTTTCCCGAGGTTTAGGGACAGGCTGACAGAGCAGATAAGTTAGCTATTTTCTTGCTCTGCCTCCAGCTTCTCCTGCTCCTGGCAAAGCAAACTCTGAAGAAATGGGAATGACAAGGCTGCGTTAGGATTCTTCCGGTATTTATCTCCTCATTCCTCATCAGTGAAGACAGCCTCAGCAAAGACATCTGTGCGTTCTTGTCTCTTGGGGAAAGAGAAGCTGCTTTCTGCCTAAGAAGAGCAAAGGAAGTGGCTACAGAAGAAGACATTCAACCTTAAAGTACCCAATCGAATGACTTTCAGTGAAGAGAATCCCAGAGAGCACAGATTATTCCTTCTTTTTTTCTTCTTGCTATGTCTGCCCCAATATCAATGTCAAAATTATAAACAAGAAACAATTAAAGCCATTTTAGAGCTACTCATTTCCCACTTCTGCTTCCTACTCATTAGCAAAAAAGTTATCTTACAGAATGCATCAAGAGAATAAATGAAATATTAATATATATGTAAAATAATATTTATTATTATCATATCCCACAACATGTAGAATCAATCAACACTCATCTTGTTTTACATCACATGCTGAAACATGGCTTGAACTAAATACAATACCTACAACTTCTTTCCCAGCTTATTTATTTTCTTCTTTATCTATTCAAAGTAAACCTGAATTGACCAGATTTAAAAAAAAAAACTTTGAAAATGATTGCTGCAAATTACAGATATGTCTGAGATTTTCAGATAAGTGTTACTAGTCTTGTGTGTGTTAGTTGCTTAAAGTTCCAGTGGCCTCAGGAGATTACATCTGTTTTGCTTTAAGCCATGCACCTTCTCCCTAGCAGTTCTAATATTGGCAGTATTCAGTCAACAATTAATTAGAAAGCACTTTTCTAATATCTCTGAAATTCTTTCATCACATCAACTGAGTCCTAAAAATACCAGAAACCAACAAAAAACACTTTTAGACAGAAAATGGTTTTACACACCTGTTGTACCTAGAGGCAGAAATTTCATTTCTGAGTATAAGCAAAGATAATTCTGTACTACTTCAGTCTTCAGAGTTAAATGCCATTTTTAAAGTAAAAATTCTATCTGACTTTTCCATTTTGAGCACATTTCAACTTACATCCTTGTTCTCATCACTCCTTATCAGTTACAAACTAGCTATCACTCAGGCCATATAAATACCATTTGGGCCACATGGAGAGCAACTTCACAGGCTTCCCAGTAACACATTATAGCTAACATGGACTCTCAAGAGGTCCTTCCTGATGTTCAAACAGAAAGGAAAATGTTTTGAACTGCATGTCTATGCAAAAAAATGAAGAAAAGTTAAAACCTTTTATTCCTTTAGTTAAATTAAATACAAAACTGCCTTTTAGGAAAATCAGATCTTTTAAAATAAATACCTAGCACAACTCAATACATGGGAAATTAATTAAAAAATAATCTGGGAAAGTAAAAATTCTAGACATTTCCAAAAGACATTGGTTTTGCTGCTGGGTGGGAGCAACATGCCCAGGGAAGCACAGAGAAAGGGGCTGGTGGCTCTCACTTCCCCAGCATGGAGGGAAAGTGGAAGGGGACTTTTTCTGCAAGGAGGTCTCAGAAGGGGCATTTACAGTCCTCTGGCCCTCCAAGTTGTATCACAGACTCTGCTTATTTTTAAGGTTTTCCCCAAGGACAGGCCTATTTTGGTGAGGCTCTGTAGGCTGGTTAACAGGTTCCCCCGGCGAGCAGTTCCTGCCCGCCTGCCACCTACCAGACAGCCTTTTCCCTGGGGCTAACAGAAGTGGCCACAGACACCAGAGGCCACAAAATCAGGGAAATGATGTCAGTGAAACAGAATGTTTTTCCCTTATTATTTATTTTCAGCTATCTCTGAGGATGAACTGAGAAGAGCAAGGGCAGGAACAAGTCACTACTGTTGGCACTCAGCAGACAAAAGAAATCCAAGTACCACTCCCAGTTGTTTTTTAACTGCAAAGGGGTACAATCTCTATTTTGGAAATTAAAACAGAAAACTGAAATAAAACAAGTATGTACATAGTAGCAATATACTAAATAGACCAGCTCTTAAAGACATTACTATTTTCTTTTAATATACAGTATAACTAACTAGTCATGTCAAAAGAATAGTATACCATCTGCATCCAAAAGTTAAAAATATCCTAGCTTCAATAAGCAGATATATCAACTAATTATTTTTCAGCTTTGAATAATAGATTCTTAGTATGTTTCTACTACCCAAAAATACATATCTACATGTCATGGAGGTATAAAAACTACTAGTACTCTGCTTGACTAAGCACACTGTCATATATATGGCTTAAAAGCCAGGGAAAAAATTATTTCCCACAAATATTATTCACCAAATTTTAAGTTAATCTGAAAAAGAATCCTAAACTATCATTGCTCTGAGACTGGTGGTAAGTACAAATATACCCTCTGATCCAGAGGCTGGGATTGCCACAAATACTTAAGACATCTTAAGTAGAATTTAAGAGTTTGACGAGTGAAAGCCACAAACGCAGCACTTAACCTCTTAAGAGCATAAATTTCTACTGGCTGTATTTCCTTGGGCAGAGATGTTGGGCTACTACGGTAGTGTCATGGCTGAAATCTCTCTTGATAGATCATAAGCTTGTTCTGGTCTCTGGAGGGACAAATCCTTCCCATGTCCAAATCAAAGGGCTAAAGATAAGACTGAGTTGAATGGACATTTTCTTTCATATCCACTGAAGATGTGTCACTATGCAGTTAAAAACAGAATGAAAACAACACCGATTAAGATGAATAAAAGCAAATTTTAAATCCACAAAGGCATTCAAATACTGATACTATTTGAAATTTCTAACATGTGGGCCAAGAACTTGAATTTATTTTATAGGTATCTACCATCAAGTCCAATTATCTCCAAACTTTGAAGTTAAAAAAAACAAAATAAATTTATTCCCCCTCCAATCATCTTCTTTTAAAGGCAAATTTTGTTTATACCCTCCAGAAGACTGGGTCCTGAAAAAGTAAACATCTCTTCAGACAAATACGGATATTTTCAAAGCAAAAGTCCACCTGCAAAGGCCAGTAAGTAAATAAAAGATACTTTAATATTTAAGGCTCCTATAAAAGCAAATTATACTTCTAATAACAGACTAAGATGTTTTTATTATTACAGACTAATGATGAGATTTTTTTCTTTTCTGATTATCAGGAAAAGAGTTTGGGAAGGTAATAAAAACCAAATTCAAATAACAACAAAGAAACAAATTCTGTCATAAACAATGTCTGACAAAAGAAGTACTTGCTGTACTATGCTGCTGGTATTACAAAACAATTCTTCATGGATATCCACAGGAAAAAAACAAACAAACAAACAAAACAAAACAAAACAAAAACCTAAAAGAAAGGTAATGGAAAACTGTTACCTGAAGAATATGGGTTGCACATATATTACTGATTTCATATATATTGTGGGAATACAAAATTTTACCAATACTGAAAAGAAAAAGATATTCTGAGTTCAACTTGATATTGTTGAATCATGAGTGCCAAACCACAACTAGATCATACTTCTTTCTTTGATGAATAAGGGATTATAAACACATCCCTTGGAGTAACAAGTCCGGCCTACATGCTACATTTGAGTACCTGAGCGTGTGGGCTGTACACAAGTTATTTACCTTCCTCTTGTACCTGTTCTCCAGGTGTTGTTCATATTGCAGGTACATGGAAAATAGAAACCTTTAAAGTGTTTGGCTTATCCACATATTTCTTCAAAAGACAGTTATGTCTTACATCCATTCATAGATATATTTTATACAGACATGACTGGTATAAAGTTTAACACTGAATGCTTGTTTATATTTTTTATTATAAATCTTGCTTTCTGCCACTTAAAATTACATTGCCAAATGGTCCAGTTGGAAATCTCCAATGACTGGTCTCAGACTGTTTTTACATTTTAGACGATATTTCTTCTGTTTCCACTACTGTTATGCAATTCTTTATGTGCAAGATATATAAATGTGCAAAACGTATAATAGAAGATGTCAAAAAGAATATTTCTACTCCAGAAAGAAAATGAAGTTGCCACATTATAAAACATCTCAGAAAGTACTCATGTCATAATAGGAAGATTAGAAGATTTCTGGCTAAGTTTTCAAAACTGTCATTCACTGAACCAAGAAAAATGTTCTGGCATGTATCAAAACTTCGGAAATTTCAAGTGATTTAGCTTATTCGTAGAGCACTCAGGAAAAAAAAAAACCAAAAACGAACAAAACGAAAACAAAAAAACACCACGAACAGCCTGAATTTTAAAAATTGCTTTATTTAAAGCATATAAGGTGTCTATATTACCATATAGGAGTTCTATACTAAGAAAGGTCTTTACAGACCTTTAATAATTGCCTGGAAGGAATTATTTACACTCCTGACAGCTATGTCTACAGTCTACACAAAACCCATGTTTTATCTATACATAAAAGTCTAACTAGTGAGCATTTTAACTGATTGACTTTAGCTCATTCTACCCCCTGCACAGGTGTTATTGCAGTTACGTTGCACAGGTCAATAAAATTAAATCAGAAAGTCAATGACTTGAATCTGGCCAGAGCAAACTACCTATCACCTAATCAAAATCTGCTCTTGCAGCCCTGTCACAGCTCTGTAGCTCTTCCTGGATGACAGAATTCGGTTCTTTCTCTGGCATTTTAAACCAAATGCCTGGGCCTTATATATCGGAGACTGAGAATGTTACATAAGTCTAAGACCAGAATTTTTATGATTCAGCTGATATTTTAAAAAAAATAACTTCAAATACTCCCACCTCTCAATTTCTCAACAGAGTTTATCAAAATGCCATCAAACCAAAACCTTTTTCTTGAACCCAGATTAGTTATTATCCCAAAGACTTACAAATTATTCCTTAAAAGGTATTCTGCTTTGATAAGCAGATTTCCAGCAGCAAATCAATTGCTGTGTATTTTTATATATATATGCACCACACCATCACACTGCTGCTCCAGATTTTTACATTACCTTAGCAGACAATGTAATGTGGCATATATATACCAGACCACACACTGTTCCACATATTTTCCAATATTTTTTTGAAAATTTGAAAAAAAAAGTTTCCTAATCCATCATTTAAACATTATATGACTTTGATTCAGACACACTTTAAAGATCTGCATATTGTTAACAGATTTCTTCTGATTATTATTAAATTTATCTGATTGTCATGATAAACAGTCATTAAATAGAGCCATTATAAGTTATCAGAATGAGATTTTATATCGAAGTGGCCAATCAAAACCATGTAAAACTAAACATATTTACCTTCTGTTAGAGAATGGTGGACCTTGGACAGAGACTATAAGCCTCTGAATTCAGCTCTTTTGAGAAGTCTGCACTGAATTTCATGCTGCCCCAGCTATTCCTCACACTGAAGATAAATCAAAGAAAGCATGTACTCATTGTATATACTTTCTCCTACAAAGGAAACAGGCAGCCATAAGTCTAATAAAAGGCTATTAAATTCCTCAGTCTGGCTAATACAATGTAAATACCTTGACATTTAGCAGTCATCATCCTAATTACCAAAAACCAGTCATTAGTTAAGATAACGCTGCGTACAAAGTTATATTCTTTTCCCTTTATAGACCAGCCAGGCAATGACCAGACTGTTGTAGTAAGTGATTTAAGGGGAAAGAATGATGAAAGAAAATGTTTCTCAAAGATCCAGGGAGTGGTAACTGGAAAGAGAATAAAAGGTCTGAAAATCCAAACAACAGAGCACAACGGAAAAGGGAGCAATGTCACAGTCATTAAAACTAATTTTGGAGTTAAGTACATAAGCACATCGATTTCCTTAGTAAAACATAGGAAGGGGGAAAACATACAAACAAATAAAAAACCCACACCACAAAGAGAGAGAGAAAAAAAAAAAAAAAAAAAACAACACACCAAGAGAAAACACTTTTCGGACTTTTTGTACCACACTTCAGGTTTTGATTCTTGAAACTTTCGCAAGATTCAAGAAATCATGCTAGGCACTGCACAACTCTCCAATGTCATATTTTTTGCTAATCTGTGTAAATACAGATTAAACAGAAAGAAAGACATAAAGCTGAAAGCCCACAGCAGTCTCTCCTTCATCTCTTTCTCAAGAAGTCTGAGAATCTTTGTTATTTGCAATAAATTAAACATTCGGGTTTAATTTTTAAAAGAATCACTTGACTCTCATTAGGAACCGTAAAAATTCCATACCAAAAAGAAATAAAATTTGGCACCCTGATAAACAAATGAAGGAAAAGGAAATACTTGAGTCACTCCGTTCCAACTCAGAGAGCTCTCATTGCACCATCACTCTGGATTGTCTTGAAACTCTGCCCATGTTTGCAATAATAAAGCCTGTAAAGCTACTTTTGTTGGGCTTTGTTGGTTTTGGTTTTTATTTCCATCAAACCCAAATGGAACAAATGATAAAGACAATTTGGCTCAGCTGTTTCCATTTTACTGTGTATATATATATACACAGTATGTATAGTATATGTATGTATATATAAACACAGACATATACATAAGCATTTAAAGTATTTACTTATATTTATACATAAACTTCTTCAGAAAGACAAGCAACTATAAATATTTAGCTTATGTGATATAGATTTTAAATGTCACCTTTATAAATGTACCTTTACTGCCTTTACTGTAAGTGAAGTCTTAGCCTATAAGGCTGTAAACACTTAGGCTTGCTGGAAAGAGACTCAGCAAACATCCAAACCCAGGAAGAATCAGAAGCCTGTGGATTACTTATGTATACAAAGCTACTCATAAATTCACATTTGCAAGATGAGATCTAAAATGTACAAAATATTTGATCACAAAATAATAATATGAAATGGGGACACTGGAGGTGCAGGAAAGTGAAAGGTCGCACCTGCAGGGAGGAGCAGAGAGGGAAGGTGACCCCAAATTGACCAATGAGGTATTCCAGACCATATATGTCATGTTCAGTATAAAGCAGAGGGATGAGGAGGGTCTATAGTTTTTGTTTGCTTGCTAGCTTGCCCTCCCTCTGGGGGCTTCCTGGGGTCTTTTCCCCTCTTGGACCACTTTACCAGCTTTGCTCAGCTTGGCTCAGGTCCTCTTTCGGTTCCTTCTTCGGAGCATCCAAGCAGGACTCTGTCTGTTCTGCCTTCAATCCCAATCAGTGTGTTTCTGAGACTGGTACAAGAATCCAGCTCTTAAACACAGCTCCTGTCTCTGCAGGCCCCCAGTGCCTGCTCCACAGCATCAGTGGTGACGGTGATGTAATTACCATCAGGGAGGGTTGGGTTCAATACTGGTTTTCTATATATTTGTACATATTCTATTTTATTATTATTCTCATTAAAGCTGTTCTAGTTCCCTTTTCTAATCACTAAGTCTCTCTCTCCCTTATTCCTTTTCTCTTCCCCTTTGGGGAGGGAGGAGGGTTAACAAAGAGCATCTGTTACTGGTCTAAGGGGCTGCCCTGACCCTAAACCGTGATAGATGGATTTTCAACTTTTTTACTTTAAATTAGTTTACTTACAAGCCAAGACATAAGCACACGTGGGCAGCCTAACAGTTATTTGATACCTAAATGACCATGTTTTCTGATGGTTGATGATACCCATCTCATCTCTTAATGAGCACTGACTTCACTTGGAAAGGTAATCCCAGTGAGAGCCACTCACAAAAATCAAGGAGGCTGAGTATTTACCAGTCATATTTTTCCTCTTAGGCATCTGTTTACCACAATGCTAGACAAAGCAGTCACCCCTCTCCTTGTGTCTCAGACCCAGAGCCTCCTGATGATGTCAGGGATAGGCACCTCCCTGTTATTTTTTCCACCAGTCTTCTTTGGGAATGATGAAAGATTATGTTTACTCACATCCAAACATCCATTTCTTAATCTTTCCACTAAGTAATTCCATATTTGTCTCTGCTAGTCAAAAACTTCTTACTCAATGTCCCTCATGCCACTAAATTCCCCACAGTAATGAAAATTGATATACTCATCACTTTTTATTTTTCTGTTGTTTGGGAAAACTGAGTAACAGTGGAGGCACTGAAGCTCTCTGTTAGCAGAATCAGGAAGACTGAAAAAAGTTTAAACCTGTGACTTTCGAATAGAAACCCAGACAATAATACCAAGTGATCTGCTGATTTATATGATCTTCACAGCTTTCTAAAACATTTCATTAGAACAAATGAAAAAATCTTGTGCTGACCACAGTCTAAACTCCCAAAGCTTTTGGAATTAGAAGAGAATCTTTTGAAACAGCTAGAAAGGAAATATCCAACACAGTCCTGATGAGCATATAAAGAGATGTTGGTAGGAAATGTAAAGTTTTCATAGTGATAGATGGTCACTGGTAATTTCATGGAGTTGTGATGGGTTCTGCATTGTTATTTATTGATAACTGGAAGAGGGGTGAACTGACAGAGAGAACACAGTTTTGCTTACAATATTCATCTATTTTCACAAACTTTGACTAGGAAGAACAGCAGAAGGAACCATCAGCAGTCCACAAATGGTTATTAAAATTCAAGCCCACCACATTAATACATAGTAATGCATATGGATAAAACCAAACTTTATAATTGAAAGGGTGGGCCTAGAACTATCATTACTACATATAGACAAGATCTTAAGCTACCTTTGGTTATTCCATGAAAACAAAAGTTCAAGAGAAGGAAATATGATATTGGAAATTATTAGGAAAGGAATAGAAAATAAAATCAGAGACAATCCTAATGCTGCTGTATAAATCCTCAGTTAGCCCACATACCAGATCTGTTCTCGTAAAGAGACTGGGGAAAGCTCCAATTCCCTCAACTCAAAACACAGACCAGGAAAGGAATGATTCAGGTGATGAGAGTGACTCGTGGAAATCTGACTCCACAACCATGAGAGTTGTAAAGTAGGTATGTTTATTCAGCGCTGGACGCACGGGGGTCGCCCCACCATAAAACGTGCGTGCCTCGGGCAGTCTCGTGCAGCTTGTTATAGAGTTAAACAGTTCATATTCAATAGGTCTTGCAATGTGCCTATACATATGCATTATCTATCCCTGCTTCACATGCAGATGAGGTCTCCTCCCCTTTGAGCAGGTGTAGTAATTTTTGGTGGTGGTCGTCAGGGGTCTTGAGGATGAAGTAAGACATCGTCTTCACAGCTAAACTTTTGACCCTGGTCTCTTGCGCATGCTCTATAGGTGCTTGGCAAACCTTTAACACCCCTTCCCTGTTTTTTATCAGAACTGTCCATGCCTGATTCCTCCCTCTGATCCAGCAATGGTATAACGAGACTGAAAGATAATAATGGTGTTATCTTTACTTCTTCTTGCTCATCCTAAAACTATGCGTTAGTTTCCCTTTCTGAAGAGGTTAAAAATGTCAATCTTCCAGTGAGAAGCCTCTTCAACTTCAAAAACAAATGAATGATCAAAGATCATAAAATCATGGCTGGCATTGACATGAATG
The DNA here is from genome assembly GCA_027560015.1 of Chloroceryle amazona. Classification (NCBI taxonomy): domain Eukaryota; kingdom Metazoa; phylum Chordata; class Aves; order Coraciiformes; family Cerylidae; genus Chloroceryle; species Chloroceryle amazona. Next base: position 7,228 of record JANHFX010011571.1, on the reverse strand, counting down.
AGAGGGATCAAGTATTTGCTGTCTCTTCCAACAGAAGAAAAGAGGGACACCAAGTGAAGCTATCAACTTGCAGGCATCAAAGTTAGAGAGAAATTTATACCATGTAGTTTGTGCAGTGTGCCTTGTCACCAAAGTTGTCAGTGTAACAAACAGCTAAATTTTTGAAAAAAAAGAGGTTAAACAATTTGTGAAGGAGAAATACATCAAGATTTATACAGAATATGGCAGTAATCTTTAGCTCAAAAAAACCCTACGCTGCCAATTACTGTAGGGATGGACCTATATATGTTGCTCTATTCTGTCTACTTGTTTGTAACCTGCCCTTTCAGTCACCCTCACAGAACAGATACTAGGTCAAATGGATCTTTGCTTTTACTCATTACCAACGTTTTTCTGTAAATAAATACATATGCAGCATTTCAACACTCAAGTGTCACATATTTACTGGTGAAAAATACATCTTAGTAAAAAAAGATGAAAAACAGAAATTATATTTATTAACTGTAACATAAGGCAATGTATTCCTCGGATGACAGTTTGTTAAACATACAGTAAGATACTTGCAGGAAATGATGGTTAACAATTTGCTCCACAAAGGTTTGACAAGGTTTAACTTGCTGCTGAGATAACAAGAACACTTTCTCACTAGTGACTTGCAGATATGTTCTTGAAATGAAGACTCAGCTTTCAGCTGCATCCCTCAGCAGCTTTGCCTAACATCTCCCAGTAAATGCCAAATGCTCTATCAATGTTGTGCCCTTCTGCCCCCTGCTAACAACCAGCCACATTCTGCAAGCTCTGCAAATGTTTCCTAAACTCGTTCACGCCTTGGTCCGGGCTTGTTCCATCAGCAGTACAGACAGATTACCCAGGAATGGCTTTAGCAAGGTCTACATCCTACACACCAGTTGCTTTGCTGAGAAGGTTTAGTATCTTCTGCAGTATCCATTTGATTTGTTGGTGCTCAGAAAACAGGCCTTAACGGAGAAGTACTCTTCTTAACAGCAACAACTAACATGCTTTAAAGTTACTTCCTGTATTGTCTATGACTCTTTAGCTTGATTTTTTCAAGTAGCTCCCTTCTCTTGAAAATACTATGAAAACATTCTCTTCTGAAAAATATTTTCAGGTTTTGTTTAAACAAATAAATAATCAACATCTACATACAGTTGTTTAAACTTTTATTGTCAACAGAAGACAAGTCAACACGCATGTTGGAGAAGGATGGAGAATGAATAAACTGTGCAAACAGTAGCAGCTCAATTAAGTTGTCTAAACTGTGGTGTCTGTTGTTTGCTTATATGTCCTAGGCTATCTGAGACACCTGTTGGGAGCAAGCAGGTATGACACAGGCCCAATGGGAGATCTGTGACCTTTTTGGAGAGGCAGATGGAAGGTATCATATCATTTTCTCCAAGGAATTCAAATGGTGCTAGATACTACAGTTATCAAAGGAATTAAGTCCTAGGTCCTCTTTTGGGTGAGCCAAGTCCTGCTCCAGGCACTACGGACTATATGGATTAAGTTGCCACTCACTGGAAGGGAAGCTCAGACACCAGACATGGCTGTACACTCCTATGTGAAGAGACTTAAATGTATGTTTTAATCTCAAATCGAATTCTGCACATACAATTTCCATGAAGGAAGACAAAGATATTTTTTATTTCAATAATCTTATGCTTTCTGCCTGCTTTGTGCTATTCAAGCACATCATCACTGGCATCTAACACAGTCTGCTGCCCAGCCATGAGTCTGTCGAGATCTGTGTGTTGTTTCTCTCAAATATTTCAAGTAAACCTTCAGTATCTGTTCTTTTCTGAACACTAAGTATATACAAATTTCTGTGTCTTAACTAAAATCTTATACCAGTGTCACATCTCTTGAGTACCTCCTACATGTAAATTGATGCTCAGCAGTGAAGTGATCAAGCTTACTCACAGTCCAGATTTGAAAATACAATCGTTATTTCAGTGTCAAGGTGTATTTATTTGCTATCTTAATTGCTTACTCTACTGGAATTTTTCTAAAAGGCTTTCAAAGATCTGATAAGAAGCAAGGGTCCTGCATTTTTCAGATGAAAATGGGATGGTGGTTTGCTGACTGATAATCATTTGCAAACACCAGATCTGCAAATAGTTTGCATCCTTCTGCTACGATAGCCCAGAAACTCCTGCAAGGATGGAATCCACGCATATCACCCATTTCTTTTCCCTAAATGCCTCTGTTAAGAGTCATCATGGTACCACAAATCAACACTGAAAATGTCATTATGTTTCCATTACTCTTATCTCTTTGGAAAACCAAACAGGTGTGCGATTTCTGTAATTCAGTTCTGGTTCTTTTTAATTATATTAAGATAGATGTTCTTGAAAAGCACCAGTAATGCTTTTCACTGGCATTGTGAGTATACAGCAGACTCCACAAAAATTCTCATGGAGGTATGAAAAAAATGCAAGTACTTCTTATACAGCTGTCTAGAAAGTCACCATATAGTTTAAAAAATGATGCTTTCGTCTCTCCCTTTAGATGGATCCTTAACATCTGCACTACAAACCAGGAACTAAAACAGATAGGTATGCACTGTAAACCATCCAATTTGTAGAATATGTTGGGATCGTGTAAACAAAAGCAGTAACAAGCAACACTGAGACTGTGGCCTTCAATTTAATTTCAGCAAATACCTTCAAAAGCTGCTCACCTGGAATGACTGCAATTTTAAAAGTCCTATTAAGGTCTGATCACTTAGAATTATATACAAATATTTTAAAGCTGTTTCATTCATAACAGACATGCAGGACAACCAAAGTAATAGTTATCCATAGCAAACATTATTACAACTGACTTATTTAAAAATAACTTTTTATTTTTCTCCTCAATGCCATCAATTTACACACCATTCTTAGTGCAAATCAAGTCCACTTTCTGTTGAGACAATTTTTTGGGGGGGTCAATTTTTACCTTTTCTGCTTGCAACAGAATGTTAGTTTCTGTTCTCGTTCAGTCCTTTGAGACCCAACTGCAGTGAATGCAATCACACTTATACAGCTAGCAAAAACTCAGAGAGCATCCAGGTGCTGCCAAGAAAAACTTTGAACAAATTTTAGCATTAGTCTGAGTATTTGTAACCAGTCCTGTAGACAGATTTGGATTTTGTTCATGTTTAGTTAGGCAAGATATAAATAGTAACATACTGCATCAATATTCAAATGACCCCTGTCAGAATTACAAACATCATGAACTAGAAATAGCTGTAATACACAGAAATCCTAAATGCTTGTAAAACACAGAGGTACCCTAAAGAAATGTAAGACAGGTTACAATTCAGAGAAGAGAGGACAGCAATAGCACTGTATCCAGAATTTTACTTTCCTCAACCATTTAAATGGTCTCACATGAATATGTTTCAGCAATTTCCACAAATACATGAGCACTCTATATATACAGTCAGAGATGAAAGGAAACTTCCAGGACCATAGTTAAGTAACAAAGTTGTTTTTCAAACCATTTTGGAGGTGGATCTCTATTCTTAGGGGAAGTCAGCACAGGAGGTGCTAAATGGGATGCCAGCTCTAGTCCTACAAAGCTTCTGAGCAAAAAAACTCAACTTGGGTGAAACCATGTGCTCACGCGAGGCTTCATGAGAACTTTTGAAGCTGGCAGGATTGACCCTGCAGAAAAAAATCTAAGTCATGGATCCCAGCCTGCAGCAGGGAAAGGGGAAGTGCCAGAAAGTGGAGGGAGCAGGAGAGAGTGAGAAAATGTACAGCCAGAAGTAGCACTGGCAAGGTCAGCAACTAGTTACATTACAGTTTTCAAATGAGAGCCTGAGATTAGGAGTAGACATTTTCGATATGTGGGGAAAAACATTTGGCTGCACTGTTGGTCTGGGCCCCATGCTGGTTTAATCCATATAACAAATTACATGTGAGGTAGAAGTCAGAGGCAACTCAGCTTCCAAAAATGGGACAGCTTTCAGAACCAGTGCTCAGCACAAAAAAAACAATTTAACGATATCCTTATAAAGAAGGAAAAACTTGGGGTGATGTTTTTATACAAAATTACTTTGCACAGTCAAGCTGTGTCCTAAGGAAGAAATAAAACAGACAAGAATGTGAAATTTACCAATGGCAGTAAAAATGGGCTTAACCCATCAGCAACACATTTTGCAGGATTTCCTAAATCCATGTTTTAAAGGGGAAGGCATTCAATTGAAATAAATTCATTATTTCCAGTTACCTATCTATCAACACCACAACTGAAGAGAATACATTTAATATACAGGCTCAACATAAAAGACAAACTGTGAGAGTCAAATGAGAGATGAAATAACTGCTCCATATTTTCATGCTTAAGAATAATTTCTTTTTAAGTGTAATAAGGCTTCTGGGGGTGATGGGTTGCCTCCACGAAGCATAACATTGCTGTGGAGAACTGCAGTTCTACACAGCAGCAGGGTAAAAATGACTGCTACACCATCTGATAATTCAAAGAGTACATCTAATTAGTAATAAGTATTCTGAAAGTACATCTTCCAGCTAAAGATAGGCAATTCATATACAATAGGTATCCTGTATATGTATAATTGGTACCTTCAAACTACCAGTTACTAAATAAATCGCATCATTGTTCCTCATCCCAGAGATTTATATTGCCTGGATACCTTCTGGCCCATCTCCTCCCCAATCACAGCCATTCAGCAGAACTGTAGGAGAAGTAATTGTGCAATTACAAGTGCAGTATTACTTATTTTATTTATAACAGTCTCCTTGTCAATTGGTGACAAAGGAGAACACCTACTACCAGATGGCAATTAAGGCCACCATTATGTTTGGAAGAACACTGGTCATCCAGGGGCATATTTTGAGAACTACTGTTCTTTGTCACGCTGAAAAAAATGTTTTTAACTTATTTTGAATTACTACTGCTGCACTGTAGCTTGCATTATACCAGAATTATAATTCAGATTTGGGATACTAGACAATTTGATATATTAGTGGGGTTAGATGAGTATAATGCTTGCATTGTTCACACATTCTCCTCTGACTTACTGCAAGGTTATAAATACCCACCGTAAGGGGAGCTCCACCCTGGCTGGGTTTAATCTAATCCTTTTTTGCTGTTGCAGGCTCTTCTACCTTTAACATGAAAGCAAGCCATTAAGCCTTGACTCCATACTCTAAAGGTTTTATTTTTTTTTTCTTTATATATATATGTATTATTTTTTGTACATTTAAGATGAATCACAAAACTAGCTTTACACAGTTTCCTGTAATCTCAAGGAGAAAGGTGTTCTGTGAATGTACTTTGTTTCAGATGCAAGAAACATTAACCACCCACTTCCTGTATCGTTCCCTAAAAGGTTTACAAGTACTGCAAGACTAATCCCATTCTGCCAAAAGGCTGCACTTCTTGCCAAAGACGGACTCAGTTAATGTTCAATGACTGTACTCTTCACATTAAATAATACTTGGAAGCTGAAACACACCAAGGCTTTATAGACCCCTCTATGAAAATACCTGACAAAGTCACAAGTCAATTTATTACAGGAGGCCCCGCAGAAAATTCCCAGGGCCAAGCTCTGCTTAGCTTCCATGGCTGCGTGTGTGTAAGGGAAGGACAGGCCTGGTGCCAAGCGCTTTCTGAGGCCAAGTAACATAGAAGCGGGTCAGTGGAACAATCCTTTCCTCACAGTAAACCTCGAAGCAAAATAACGTGTGATGTTCATTTAGAACTTTGCATTTATTACAGGCAAGTATGACTGGAAATATAACCGTTTTGGTAAAATCAACGTGAATTAAATAAATGTCTATCATTGTCACAACCAAATTTTATTACCAACACAATCGCACTCAAAAGAGTGACCAGAGCCTAAAGAATGGCCAAGGGCTTAACTGACACATCAGTGCCTGACTTTAAATAATGTCCACAAGCGCTGGTTTTCAGTAAGCCCAGGATTTGGGTCCCGGTTTGCTCATATATTCCCACCACCCCTGCTCCTGCCAATTGAATATGCTTTTAGGCAGGATACTAAAGAAATGATAAAATCCTTCTAAGGACGATGAAGCAGGAGACACAATGCCCGCAGGTTAACCGGACTATTCACCTCTACCAACCACCCCCGTAAACCCAGGGGCACCGGCCAGACCCCACCGGGCACCGGCCAGACCCCACCGGGCACCGGCCCTGCCAAAGCCAGCCAGGAGTGCGCCGGGGCACCGCCACCCCCCGGGACCGGTCTCAGGGCTGATCGGGCAGCGAAGCCGGGGGCGGCGAGCCCAGCCCAGCCAAGCCGAGCCAAGGCGAGCCGCAGGCAGCCCCGGGCCGCCCTGCCGCCGCTCGCCGAGGAGCTCCCCCACAAGCAGCGGGGGGGGCGCCCGAGGCCGGCCGAGCAGAGCCAACGCTGAGGGTTCGATCACCCTCCCCCGACGGCAGACAAAGGGCTGAAGCTCCACCACCACCCAAAGTGCCTCCCACCCCAGGTATCCCCTCCTCCTCCTCTGCCCTTCTTCATCCCCCTCTCTCCTTCCTCCTCGTCTGCCCAGCTTCATCCCCCTCCCTCCATCCTCCTCCTCCCAGCCACCTGGTTTGCAAAGCGGAGGGGAGAAAAGTAGGAATTGCCTTGAATAACGGATCGAATCAGGCAGGCGCTGGCACAACTCACTCCCTTTCCTGGACAAGGGGCACCCGAAATTGCGGCCGGTCCCTCTCCTGTCCCCGCAGGAGTGTCCCCTGACTGCAATGGCCCCAAACCGCCCCCGAAGCCACCCCAAGGAGGGAGACAAGAGGAAAAAAAAAACAACTCAATAAATCCAGCCCTGGTGGGAGCAACATATTGAAGAGGAGATTAAGGGGTTTAGTGCGAGGAAAAGCTTAAGAGAGGGTCTAAGCCGGCGTCAGAAAGCGAAGCAAAATAAACAAGAATTTTTATTCCTAAAGAAGGGGGGAGCTCGGGGAGCCAGATCGACCCCGGCAGGGCTGTTGCCGAGTCCCCCCGGCGGGGCTGATGCCGAGTCCCCCCCGTCCCTCTCCGGCGGGGTTGATGCGGGTCCTCCCGGTCCCTCTCCGGCGGGGCTGGTGCTGATTCCCCCCCGCTCCCCTCCGGAGAGGCTTACGCCGGGTCTCCCCCATGTCACCAGCGGGGCCGATACCGGTCCCCTCGGCCCCCTTCCAGTGGGGCTGCCGCGGATCCCCTCACTCCCAGCCCGGCGGGATTGACGCGGGTCCCCCT
>JANHFX010011570.1:0-13341 GCA_027560015.1 Chloroceryle amazona | reverse complement strand
CCCTCTTTTCTTCCATGTTCAATGCACAGAACCGAGCATATTTTGAGAGACTGGTGCATCTGTCTTTGTAATTGTCTCGGGCCCCCGCCGGGGGAGGCCGGCGGCGAAGAACGAGCAGAGGATTTGGCCGTCTCTCGCTGTCTGGAATTTTTCAACCTTATCTGACTAGAAAATACGGATCTCCCGGGGAAAAAAAAAAAAAGATTAACGAGAGCCTTATTAAAGAGCAATTCATCAGCTTCCTGTAGTGGTAAGATAGCGCTGGCAGCCAGTCAGCGCGCAGGAACATGAAATGCAGGAAAGGAAACAAATGCACAATCAGATCGCAACGTTATAGCAAGAGATTCATTTGCAGATAACAAGCTGTCTTCCTTCTCCAGATCTCTCAGTAACGCCTTCACTTTCGGAGACAAACAGTCAAGTCTTCATTTTCTGATGGGGAAAATCGCTCATCTTAACCCGTGCTCCTTATGAATAGAAATGATTTCCCATTTTGCCCAGCTACCTCTTTTTGGGGGGATAGGAAATTATTTTTGGGGAGAAACGGGCCTTTTTTCAAATCAAAGATGTATTTAAACCCCTTGCTCTACTTGTCCGAGTCGAAGCTCATCTACAAAACGTTTTGTTACCTGGAAGTCTGAACTGGAAAAGAATCAGACTGCGAATGTTTAGCCCTGTGTCTATTAGAGGTTTCATTGGTACCCGCAGGCGACATTAACGAGTAGTCGCTTAGTTCTATAAATAGCTCCCGATCTGGGTTTAATGGACCGTTTCCCCACCAGTCCCTTCAGTGGCTGGAGCGATGGGCTTTTTCATCATCATTTTAATTTAGCCCGGCAAGCAGAACTGATAAAGTAACGCACCGTTAGGCTTATTCCGTGTTGCTAGACTACCAGGGTTACGGAGGGACATCACAGCTCCTCTCACTGAGATCAAATACATTGGAAATGAAATATCTCATCATTTTGAAATTGCGAAAGGCAAAAGAGGGTGTAGTAGAGGCTTTGTGAAGGGATTTCAAAACAAGCGGTCCTGATGTCTTTTTAGCTCGGGTTTGGTGCTCGATTCTCCTTTTTTTTTTTGGTTCTTCTCAGTTTTACACGAAAAAATATACCCCAGTGAAGTTGATTCGGAATAATCAGATTCGGTCGTAACCACTGTTTCTTCTCATATAAGCCCTCCCACTTGAATCCATCCCTTTCACAGAGAAGGAAGGTTGCCTTCGGTGAATATATAGGGTGAAGTATTACGGTTGCCAAGAATCCTAATTAAACATGCTAAACAAGTTGATTGACTATTACAGATAATGTCCCCTCATCCTTACCTTTCGTAAGACATCATTCCAGACCCTAAATACTGTGCAGTCACAAAGCTATAGTAAACCAGACGTCTCGGAATTGTTCTCTCTTTGTGTATCGCACAGAAATCGATTAATTTTGAATGCAAACTTTAAGTAAGGGTTAAGCTCAGAGAAAAGGCAGGTCTTGAACAATGAGGCGGTTCTTCCACCGGTGTTGTGTATTATGTGTTTGACATCTTCAGTAATTACGTATCCAAGATGTGTGACATTTCTTCTCAAACAACTGACCGATTTAAAGTTTGGCTCTTTCTATTGTCCTTTCTATTTGAAAGCCACCACCTAAAAAAAGCCCTGCCGCTGCCACTCCCCCACGCTCTTGATCTCTTTAAAACAAACAAACTACAACCAAGCATATTTTAAAGCAGTTTAAAGTATGGTCAGCTTTTTCCTCGGTCATGCTAGTTGCATGCTACACCTTTCACTCCCACCTCAACAATTATTATCGCTGCTGGGACCGATCCTGCTAACATTTGCTTAGCATCAATGGAAATACTCGACGTAGTGAAGCTGCTCAGGTGCGTCTTCAGCTGCTTGGACCCGGCCAGCTGATGGTTCCCAGCCCGGCGAGCAGCGCAGGAGAGTAGGATTTCAAAAGCAGCCACGTGAATTAGAAACTCAGCTCGTCTCTGGAGCCGGTGGGATTTATGCTGCCAAGTCTCGCAGGCGGTGCTGTAACCCCTCGGCTGCCGAGGGAACCGGGATCTCCTACAGCGGCCACCGATGTACACGGACTGGGACCCCAGCAGATCTGACGCTGCCGTGGAATCTGGGGTCCCCGCAAAGCACAGATGTCGGGGATGGAGGTGGTCATACGCCTGCCTTGTGCGGGGCCTGATGTGGAATCACGCCGGATTTTTGGTCACGTTGGGGACCGAGGGACTCCCTCGCCAATCTGGTCTCACTCGGCTTTTATAAACTCAGTCTCTTACAACGCGTCGATGAAAATACCTGTCAGTGGAGCACCTGCGGCTGAGGAAGGCTGCGCTCCCTGCTGCTACAGGAGAAGCAGCACGAACACTATTTCTTGCGATGCTGCTTGCTAGGTCTCTCCTACACCGGCCTTACTTTTCACATAGGACACAGATGAAAAGTTTGCTACAGTTATGCGCTTCCCTCAGCGCATGGAAGGAGCCCCCGGGAGCAGGCTGCCGCACTTCCCTACAGCCCGGGACGCGAATCGGCGCTGGGGAGCATCGGCCGCCGTCCCGGGGATGGAGCGCGGAGAACAAGCGGGTCACCTCTGGCTTGCTTTATTTATTTAATCTCCGCCCTCGAAGCGCTCCACTCGTGGCCGCTCAGTCTCGTGGGCCCCACGCTGCCAGGCACCGTGCGCAGCTGCTGCGACCCGCAGCTGATCCCCTCTGCCGGCTTCTGTGTACAGCCAACAGGGCAGGGGAGACCCCGAGGCGAAAATCCGCTTCCAAGTCGATTGGACGAGGGGTGAGCTCCATGCACACGACCTGCTGTCACCTCCGCCTCCCTGGCGCAGCTCTAGCTAGTCCAGATCCTTCAACGTAGCCCCGGCTTCTGTGAGCCCGATGCGAGCCGAAATGGCGGCAGCCGCAGCCTTTCTCGGTTACTAAAGTGCTGCCGCCCCCCCACTCTCCCTTCCTCACCGGAGCCTTCGAGGGACGAGTGTCCACACACCGAAAAGAGGCCAATTCTACGGCGAGGAGCGCGTCTGTCGGAGTGAGCGTTGCTGCTCTTACGGACGTCTCTTCTCACGTAACTATTCCCATTAAGCACCGCCACCGAGAGCCTAGAAGAAAGACAAATGGGAAAATGAAGTGAAATGAAGCCACAGGACCCGAAGAAAGAGGACTGTTCCGGAATTCAGTCCAGACCGCACCTGTTTCTATATCAGCTGCTCCACCTCATGAGCAGGCGACCAGCACTAGCTGATGCAGGAGCTAGTGATCGCTGCAAGGACTGTTAAAAGGAATAACAACAAAACTAAAAATAAAAGTAACCCGCCATCGATCCTGGACTGCTACTCTTAGTATATGCACGAAGAATTTCCCTCAAATAGCCGTCGAGGCTCCGGGAAGCGGGGGCACATGGCCGGGAAGCAGAGGTTCGGTAAGCGAAGTTACGGCGGTGGTTTTCCTCCCTGCAAAGTCCTCCTATCTGGCGTATATCCCCAGCCGCGACGAGCGTTGCTTTCAATTGTTACTTGTTGTAAAAGAAAGAAAAAAAAAAAAAAAAAAAAAAAGAGGTATTGCCTCCTCCAGACGTACAGGCGCACTCACTACAAGCCTGGGAGGACAAAATCCGTTGCCTTCGTTAATAATGAAAAGCCCAACACTCTGCATGTTTTAGTGGTTATGGATTTAAATAGATCAAATCCTGAAAATAAATTGTTCTCCCTGCCTTGTTAAAGTAGACAGGTCTCGTTACTCGCCCCGGGCCCTGCGTGGCTCTCGCCGCCGTAATTCTTGGGGCGATAGGGTGGTTTTATTAACAACAGCAGTTGTGAACGGATCCGGCGCGCCGGCGCTGCGACTCCGGCGTGAGCAGAGCTTTCGAGACGCTGGGGATGATTAGTGTTAGTATCAAAGCATCTTTTCGGGTGGGAACATCCGCATCTCCTGAACACGTGCTGGTAACAGAAAAGGTGAAGTTGATGAGTGCTACTGGTGTCCTTAGAGCTCTGTCGCTCTCAGGACGGCTGCTCCAGAATGGCTGCTTGTTCTCATGCCTTTTGTGCGTGAGAGCACCACGAGGAGAACTGAAAGTGGCCCTCATTTTAATCATACATCATTGCCCCTGTCTGCTAGGTCCATAAACTTCGCCTACAGGCTGAAATAGCATTGACTCATCCTGAACTCTCTTCCAGTGGCTGATTACTGAAGTGGAATCTGTCTGATCGACTTAATAAGAATTTACCACTGCACTAAATGACGAAAATTTGTTTTTTTGCATGGCTGCGTTTTTGCAGTTGATGGCATTTTGAGCTCTCCCTCCTGGAGGCAAATAATCCCCATAAATACTCTTATTCCTGACCTCATTAGTCAGATCCAGAGCCAACACCGCTTTGAACTGTTGTCTAGAGAGCTGCTTTAGATATTTCTAAACATGTTGGGAAGTGAGAAAACTCTAACTTGTGCACCTTGCAATAACAATGTAGGGTTCCTCCAAAGGACCAACAGTCTGGAAGACAAGGGCCGGATCGTCAGCTCCCTGAAGGAAAGGCAGTCTTCCAAGAGCATGCTGGCGTGCGAGAACAGCGAGAAGGAGTCCAGGTTCCGGCGCACCGAGACAGACTTCTCCAATTTGTATGCCAGAGGTAAACGATTTTTTACAGCCTCTGCTTGCTTCAGGTCGGGCATGTCTGTTAGCCGTCTGCCCTCGGCTCCCTTGGAAGTGTAACTATGTTCAGACCGTGCTTTTGCTTGGTTGTTTTTGAAGGAAGCTTTGTATGTGCGTGTGTACGTCTCTGTGCGTGTGTATATTTGTGCGTGTTTGCTGGGAGCTGCACTGGCGATGTGTACACGTTTCCTGAAACGCAGTTATACGTGCTTTGGGCTGATCCCCTGCAGCTCAGCTCCAGCGGTTCCCCTGGGGTCACTCCAGATCCAGCCTCTGGGAGGAGAGTAATTTTATGTTTTATTTCCTCTTCAGTAAAATGGCAATGAAGCTGCGATTACTGGTGCTGGATCATTAACGATGAGGGTGTGAAAGGAAATCAGTCCCTCTGAAGTGGGCGGGGGGAATGGAAGGGAGCGTTGCAGGAGAAGGGCAGGGCGGATTTGGGGTGCTTTTGTTTCCTGGAAGGTGAGCGCCTTGCCCAGCGCTAGCGTTGCAGGGCGTGCTTTTGGCCGGGGTGCCTCGGGGGTGCCCCCGCTATTCCCGTGGGCGACCTGGGCTCAGGCTTCCCCCCCCTCGGGCGCCCCGGGGGCAGTGGCGAGTTTCACATCCCGGCTGCGTCGAGGCCGCGGCTTCGAACTCCTGGGAGCGCTGCGGGTGGCTGAAGATGGTTCATCTCTGCATCTCACTCCCAGAGCAACAGTTGACATCTGGTTTGCCCCGCAGATTTGCTGCCCGCCAAAAATGGCGAGGAGCAAACCATGCAGTTCCTTCTGGAGGTCGTGGACATCCTCCTCAACTACGTGAGGAAGACGTTTGACAGATCCACCAAAGTGCTGGACTTCCACCATCCACACCAGCTTCTGGAGGGCATGGAGGGCTTTAACCTGGAGCTCTCGGACAACCCCGAGTCCCTGGAGCAGATCCTGGTGGACTGCCGGGACACACTGAAATACGGAGTGAGGACAGGTAGGTTCTCGCACACTACTCTGTATAGTCATGGGGCTTTTCTGTGGCGCCCAGGGTGAAGGGAGCGGGCTTGAGCCCACGGAGGTAAGCCCACACCCTCCCCATGCTCGATTCTGTCTCTTTGAAAGCACAGCTCTAGGGCTGTCTGCAGGCGCCGAAAATGTCTCTGCTCAGAATATTATGTTATTGATGCTCCATCCGTCCCCGGAGGGCAGGGCTTGGTGCTGTTTGCAGAGCCTAGAAACAAGTTTTTAAGACGTAATCTCTTTCACTTGATGAAATGCGAGCTGTCTGTATCTCCGGGGAGCAATATCATTAGGTAAATGAGGGCATAAATGACACTGAATTTGCAGTTTTTCTTCTTTATGCTCACCAGACGTTTAATGAAAAAGAGACTGAAATCCTAGCAATCATCAATAAAGGAACCCCGTGGATTTCAACCCATTACCCAGGAGCCCTGGCTGTCCAGGTCCTTCTGAATCATATAGAAATGCCCGTTTATGATCACTTGTTTGTTTATTTGTGGGTTTTGTTTGTTCTACTGTGTGAGATGTAGCCAGTCTCTACGGCAGTCTGTGATCTTTCAGACCGTTTGGCCTGAAAGGTTTCACATACGTAGGAGCAGAAAGGTCGACTGGCAACAAGCCCTAACTGCTGTACGTACCCCAGCAGGTGAGGAAGTGGAGCGGTAAGGTAGCGGGGGCCGTGTCTCCCCTCCCGGGTCCTGCTCCAGCGTTTCGGGGCTGCTGAGCTTTGCCCGGCGAGCTGATCTCGGCGTGGTGTGGCGTGGCTTGGCGCGGTGAGCGCTGCTGCCATGGCTGGCGGCGGTACCCCCGCGGAACAGGCGTTTGGTAGCCTCTGGCTGGGCATCTGCGATTTACGGCTCCTAAGGAACAGGGCGTTGCGTTCTGCACTCTGTATTTATGCAGCTCTGAAAACCCAATGCACTGCGTTGGAGAAACAAAAGCTTGACGACAAACGTGGCGCTTAGTTTCCTGCTTGCTTTGTTTGTTTGTTTGTTTCCCATTTACGTGGTGGTTTGATTTAGTCAAGAGTGACAAGGACGTATTTTGATTTTGTGGCCTTAATCAGAGTAGTGTATTTCGCTCCGAAACCCGTGGGTTGTTGAACAGGTGGCCAGCAGTAAAGCCACTCACAGAGGTCTGTGTGCTTGCGCCGTTATTTTGCTATCCACTGCGATGGGATGTCGAGCAAGCTTTCCTCTCAGCCCGACCTCCCCTGTAGCTTTGACAGGACCAGCAGGATCTGTCTCCGGGATCCGGGATGCAGGTATCCGATCAGACACAAGCTTTGTTCAAAGCGATACCGGGTACAGATTTAAGGAAGAGCTGCTCGAACCGTGTGGAGACCCGGGGCACATGTTCTGGCTTTCTGCTCCCCTCCCCCCCCGAACCCACGTTCTTTCTTCAGGCAAAGTTCCCGTCAAACCTGAGACGGCAGGCTCCCTGATGGCTTTAGGAGATCAGCGAAATGTCTCTTAAAAGAGGGCAAGGGAGGGAAATGCCCACTTGCAAAGCAAATAGCTAAGCCGTGGCGATATTTCTGTGCGTTAGGTCTGGGAGCTTGGCTCCTCGGGGCAAGAACATCTCAGTCGCCTCGCCTCCGTGTGCCCCAGATTCCGCGTCAGGCTCCCTTCTCTGCAGGACGTGCCGATAGGCGGCAGCGCCGCCAGGCTCACGCCTCCAAAAGGTCCCTGCTGCCACCGCTCGGAGCGGAACAGCGTTTATTTCTTTATGTCAAAAAATGATGATGTTCCCAGTGTTGAGCCAAATGTGACGTGACAGGGTTTCTCCGGGCGTCGAGCGTTGACCACCCCCCTCTCGGGCTGAGCTGTCCCCAGGCTGTTAATCTGTGTGTTCTTTCCGAAGAGAGCAGGAATAAAGGCTAAATCATGACACCCTTCACCTGCCCCCAGAGTCCTTTATAATTCGTTAGGAATTTAATCTCTTCGTGCTAGAAAAGTAGACCTTCAATAGTCGGGCTTATTGCTTATAGAAGCTGTTAAAACAGCTTTAGCTGAAATATAGGAATATGATTGACTTCAGCTGGACAGCAAAGTCTTTGTTCATGGGAGGAACCCTAGCTAGTAAAGCACGTCGGGAAAACACCCGTGCCGAGCAGCTCTTGGGGGGCTCTCGGCGCCCTGCTGCGACGGGTCCCGCCGAAGGGGCACGTTTGCTGCCGGAACCCCGTGTGCAGCCCAGCCAGCGACTGGCTCCCCCGCACCCCTCCTTTCTCTCTACAGCCTCTTTACAAGAGGATGAAGCTTCCTTTCGTTTCCCATTCAAATGCAAACGACCCCCACACCTGCAGGTTGTTACCGCCAAGCATCCCCCGGCCCGAGTTCACAGCACAGCGGAGCAGAGGGTGGGGGAGGCCTCTAGAAACGGGCTAGCACGGGTTGCGGGGGTGGTTTACAGGCTCTACCGCAGCTGAGGTTCTCTATTTTCATTTAAGCGGTAATGATTTTATAGAGGAGCTCCTTCTAAAGCAGTTTTTCAAGTTTGTAACAAGACATCTGTGAATGCTGGTTAATGGTCTCCCCATAGGCAAGCAGGACTTGCTTTGAAAACTGCTGAAAGTGTGTTAGGAGTGAAGAACTGTCGTTCGTGTCTGGAGAGTTGGGTGGTTTAAAATTCACACCTGAGAGATACTGGTGGAGTCGTTCTAAGTTGCTATCAATTTTCTTTCCAGGTCATCCTCGCTTTTTCAATCAGCTGTCCACGGGACTGGACATTATTGGCTTGGCTGGGGAGTGGCTGACATCGACTGCTAATACAAACATGTAAGCAGGGTCCTGTTGTCGGCGTCTGTGACTGGTGCTTACAGGGGCTGCCATCTATCATGGCAGACACGTGCTGTCGCAGATGTTGTTTTTTTTTTTTCTTTAAATTACGATTGCTGCATCTTCAATAAAAGCGTCTCATATTTTCCTTCATGTGGCAGTAATACAGGGAAAATAGTTATATAAATCTGAACAGATTTACATTATTGATAAATTGAAATGCAGATATCCCAGAGCACATGGTAAGTATAACATCATGATTCTAATATAAGAATATTAAATTATTTTTCTTATTTTAGACCCAACTTCTTTGTATTTTCCCGATTTCTTTCTTTCTTTTGTTTTGTCTTGTCTCAGTTTAGAGATGAAGCTTTAAAAAACGAGAAATTCTGTAGCTATCCCTACATTAACACTAGAATGCAAACCACTTAAAACCTTAGTGTCTTCTCCTGTGGACTTCAGAGGTAGTAGGCTTGGGGCACCACCTTCTCCTGTTCATGTGCTGGTAAAGAAGTGGCTTCTGGGTGGCTTCAGAATGACTGGAAATGTAACCCTGAAGATTAATTTTATGATAAAGATTTATTCAGTCTAAGATTTATTAAAGTAGGGTCTAAATAAATAAATGGAAGTATAAAAAAGTAAAATTTTCCTTTTAGAACATATCAATTTTTCCTGACCTCAAAATAAATGAAAGCTAAATGTCAATGTATTGTGTTGAATTTTTGCTACAAAGAGTGTAATTAAAGAAAAAAAACACATACCACCAAACAAAAAAATCTTCTAGACAGTTTTTATTTACATATTGATTTGTCTACGCTAAAAAAACGTGATGGGAGTTCAAGTACTTGGCAGGTAACAGACTGCTCTGTTTTAGTCCCATAGTGGATCTGTTTTAACTCTAAAGCTACCTCTGTTTCAGGGATTTTCTTGCTAATTGGCAGAACACATAAATGTATCTGCAGTTTGGAGAATGAACAATATTTTTACTAGCCTCTCAATGTGTACGTGGTTCATTAATTATAGCTGATTACTAGTGTCTCTATGTAGATTACAAGAGGTGGCTGTTTGGTGACATTAGCAATAAATAAACAAATGCAAGGTGCTCCAGACAAAACTAGCCTGCTTTTCCTAGTAATTGTCTTCTCAGTTAGTTCACGGTTTGCTAAAAATTGGTATGAGACATTCAGATTTCAAAGCTGACTGGGAAGAAAACTCATCAATAGGTATTTTAATTCTATAACAAGTATTGCAAAAGTACTTTAAAGTGTGGGATTTGTTTGTTTATTTGTTTTGTTTTGTTTTTTTTTTTTACACCACAATTAAAAGTGAAAACAAGTCTGATTACATTTCTAAAAGAAAAAAATTGCTTAAATACTGGTTTTATGACAAAAACCATGCTTCAGAGTGTCACTTTTTTCACTTTAAACAAGAACATATATCAAAAACATGTCTCTGCAAGCATGAAAACTGAGTATCTATTTGCTTGTATGCAGTTTAGCAAATGCAAAATAATACATTGCACAGTTTTTCAGCAAACCGAGGTCGATATATGCTTTCAAATAACACTGTAATTGCAAGTAAGGTTAAAGCAAGATGTTTTTAAAACAAGGTTCAAAGAACTGACAGAGAAGGTTACTAAAAATAGCCAAATGGTCTCTGCGAGCTCTGGGGGATGTATTTTTTGAGCAGTGTTCCAGCACAGAAGAGCAGGTTCTGACCTTTACTAGAAACTCTTCTATTTCAGCTACAGAAGCATGTAATACACAGGCAACAGTCGCACTGGATTATAGTAGGGAATGTTTACCATTTGCCATTTTTTTCTTTTCTACCTATAAACAATACTTTAAATATCTGTACACAGTTTAAAAATGGGTGTTTTCTTTTGCAAATGAGTTCAGAGTAATCAAAACATCAGTAGTCTTACAAATTTCAATTGTCATTAAGAAATTTTAATATATTACCATCACAGTGACATTTAAATTAGACATAATAAGCTTCCCACATTGACTTGGAAATAATGTACCAATGTGCTATTCATAGCTCAGTCACTAATCATAAGACCTTCAGGGAGGAAATTTCAGAAGATGCTGTTATGTTTTTTGTTGTTGTTGTTTTTATTTAACTAAGTTTTTCAAAATCATTTCAGTTGAAACAAGTAAGTTGAAGTGAACTTACCACATCTTTTAAAATCATAGCCATCACCTAATATAGCTGCGTTGGCCTGATCATTTATAATCATCTACAGTCTTCTTTTATTCCTTTGTCAGTTTTTGGAGACTCAGAAAATAATTACATGATAAATAAGCAAACCCTGTTTTACTTGGATTTGACTATATTTAAAATTCCCCTTGTGAACACTCATACTTTATAAACAAAAAAACTTGCTTAACGTTATATATTTTTTGTACAAACCTTTAAGTCTTCTGGGAACTATATAGGGATCAGTGTGCAATGTCTCAAGACACAAATCAAAATGTGTTTAAATTGGTGAAAAAGAGTCACATTGACTTACCTGTATCTTGTATTAGACTACTGTGATCTATATACACTGGTGAGTTCCTGTTGACTTCAGTTGGTTATTCTGCCTAAATAAAGATTGGAATATATCCTAGCCTTGGGGTGCTTAAAAACAAAACAAAAAACATCCCACAGTTATCAGACACTGAATAATTAATTTTGTCTTTCTGTAAATATTGGCAGCATCCAAACTTTGGATCAGTGTTCTCCTGTCTGTCTCTGGCAGTTCTCAGGGTGATAAAAACAAAATAAGCAGTATTTTGGCTTCTGAAAATAGCAATTGCAACAATTCAATTACAAATCCTATTTAATCTGGAAAGGAATGTTCTAAAAAATAGTTCTGGTGTTTCTATCCTGCACTAAGGATACATAAAGATCAAAGAAAAAAAATAATGCTTTAATCAGCGCAGCTGTAAATAGATACATGTTCCCTTCTTATCACGAGTCACCTTAAATGTTGCTATACCCTTTCTCAAAAATGTCAGTTTAGTATTAGAGGGACAACACATTTCGGTGAAATTATTCAAGTGGAGGACATCAGTCAGATGCAAAGTGTCAGGGTGCCATATTCTTATGGATACCTTTGGAAATCACAGGCTGTTTAGTTTCTTTCTGCTTCCTTTTACCCCCTCTTTTTTTTTCCTGTTTTTGTTGGGTTTGGTTTGTTTTATTCCCCACCCTCAGCAAGCAGAGTTTGTTTACAGCAGTAGCAATTTATCCATGTACCCTTGATCATCCAAAATGATGGCTGTATGGCTGTCACTTTCCATTCACATATCTGTCTGTGACATCAGGGCATATGAGACTATGCAGTGTTTTTTACCCTCGTTAAGTAGATACAATAACTGTCTGCTGACTTGTTTTTGATAAGTGGTAATTAGAAAATCATCATTTATAATTACTCTTGGCAGTTATTGATCGCATGGTATTGTAGAAATAAGTTGTCCTTGGAGATCATCAACAGAATAAATTCCCATAATTAGTTGGATTTAGACTTTGAAGCTCTAGCTCAATACTTCGCATTATGGTTGTGTTTAGGTCAGTGAAGTTCACTGTTTTCATAAGGATTTGGCAATGTTACTCCACAAGCATGGAATTTGCACTTTGGGAAACAAATGTTTTACAGTACAATTTTATACAGCAGCCAGCAGCAGTACGATGCTAAGCATTAGGTCTTTTACTGGTTATACAGAAAGTTGCAAAAGACCTAACACTGCAGTTTTTACAGACCAGTGTTTCCAGGTTTGTCTTCCTGAGGATATTTGCTTGGATAAAGGTTGGAATATCAGAACCTCAATTTACAGGAAAACTCTTAGTAATCTTAAGTATTTTCACAAATAATGACATACTGGGAACCTACTGTGTGTTTTTGGAATCTTTATTTGAATTTGTCTGCTTGGGTTTGATGGGTATTTATTTATTTATTTATTTATTCATTTATTTATTTATTCATGCAGGTTTACCTATGAAATTGCCCCTGTTTTTGTCCTCATGGAACAAATAACACTTCGAAAGATGAGAGAGATTATTGGATGGTCAAATAAAGATGGTGATGGAATATTTTCACCTGGTAAGTCTTTCCTCTCTGTTTTGGTGGTTTGATGAAAACTTCAAAAGTTAAAATAAACAATAAACTGTTTCTGAATACCCACAATATCTGCAACACAAAACAAAACAGTACATCAGATATTTAGAAGGAGGAATGCTTTGTTTAAACAGACCACAAGGGAATTGGTGAAAAAGAAAAAATCTTTGAGTATGGCTATGTATCATGGCTGGTCAACATTTTAAAACCTGTCTACAAGCGCTGGTATAGTTATACATTCAAATACCCTGTTATTGCATTTAATTTCTGGACGTGCTGAGGAACCACAGTTTCTGCTCTTGAGAGTCATATACTGGCTTATTTGATTGTCAGTGAGGATTTGGGCTCACAGTCAGAAGATGACTGTAATGTTTGGGACACATTATCTGGGACACATTATCTTCACAAGTATGATTCCTGTATAAAGACCAAGGGAAAGTGTCTTCCTATGAAGAGGATACAAAGGCAGTCAGCAGTGGCAGAAAAGACTGCTAAACCAGGTGGAGGTCCTGGGCCCATGTGTGGACCATGTGGGCAACAATCAGAACTCCAGATTTCTGGATTCGATGCGGGAAGACACCATTTCAGAGGATGAGGGACAATTCCACCTCCTTTTGGAACAGTTCACATAAAATCTGGGAATGCACACTTGCTTGGTCTTCATTCCCATCTGCTGGAAAAATACCAATCTTGGTGTTCTTGTTGATGAAGAAATAGTCAAGGAAGAAGTTATCCTAGAATAGGATCATAATAATAACAATATAATAATAAATTTTATATTATATTATATATTTATAT
>JANHFX010011569.1:0-14627 GCA_027560015.1 Chloroceryle amazona | reverse complement strand
CCTGCGGCCGCTCGTCGGTACCTCTGAGGGGGCCGCCGGCTTCCCAGCGCCGCGCCTGTGTTGGGGGAGGGGGCTCGGCCCGTTGGGCGCCGCGGCCGCGCTGTTAAAAGTTAGCGAGCGGTTTCCGCTGCCGGTGCCGAGGGTCAGGCCTCTTTGGAAGGTCGCTGTGGGATTTTCGAGACTGCCTTGGCCGTCGGTTGGGTGCCATCCCCTCAGGGGCTGGGTACGCTCTCGCCAGGCTTCGAAAGCCAGCGTAGCTCAGCTGGCCCGCGGTGTTTTTAGGAGCGCGGGTTTCGCTCGAGAAGCGGTGAAAGACGGGAGCAAAATTTGAAGCTACATCCCCGGGACGAGAATCGTCGGTCGTTTGGCAAAGCTGGTTTTGGTGGAAACGGAGCGTTCGGATTCTGCTCTGGTTGTTCCTTAAGTTCAAAGTGTTTGGTTGCTGCATTTGGTGTTGGAATAGTAAAAGTTTTGAGCTGTAGATTGAGCAGTTAGCTGACAATCTTTTCGTGGGTTTGATACAAGGTGCAAGGCTGGTATTCTAGGCAGTTGGGGTAACACAAAGTCACTGATGTCCCACTAGAAGGGACATTACACCTGTCAAATGAGTATCGTGACTTGTGCCATTTAAGAATTTTTCAGAGGGAAGCAGCAATCCTGGGGAGTTTAAAAACCTGGGACAAGCATATTGCTGCTTTATTTTTACAATAAAAGCATTTCAGAAAGAAGTGTTTTCCTATCTTTTAGAACTCTTTTGTTTTTATTACCAATTAATTCAACGTGTTTCAGATTCTCACAGAACAGTAGAGTCAACCCAAATGTGCTGCATTTCCACTAAACAAATCAGTACAAATGTAAGACAAGAACTCAGATTTGCAGAACTCTTGGAGCTAACGGCTCTTTAATGTAATTTTTCTTCTGCATGGGATATTACTTTTTTTAACGTAGTTTCAACAGAAAAAGAATGGTCTCCATTTTTTGTATCTTGCTTTATTTTTTGTTTTGCACTTTGTATCTTATTCTTCTTCCACCAGCGTTTGCCATTTTAGGTTTAGAGCCCTAGGAGGGAGTAGTTGTGGAATTCCCCTGTCACATGTGAAGGATTCCACTTGCAGTCAGCAGCTGCTGCTCTTTTGTTGCCTCTTGCTGGAGGTCACCAAAGGCAGGGCAGAGCTGGCATCTCCCCATCCTTGTCATGACAAAGGATGACATCTTTGTTCAACCCCCACCCTGCACTGGTGTTTCCAACTGAGACGCTGACGGCATTTGAAGCAGCTGACAAATGAACGTGTCCTGTTCTGCTGGCCCTGTGAAGCAGTGGGTGCTTCTGTTACAGAAGTGAATGGCCAGAGCCAACAGTGTCTTACAGTGAGGTTTGATAAATTAAAACATTATTATAGGGAAAAAAACAGCCTCTAGCTGAAATACTGGTTTATAATTCCCTCCCTAGGTTGTTTTATGTACTGTTTCTGCTCTCTTCGTTCCTTACTTGGCTCTGTTCTTCAGCACGTTTGCTGTTTTCACGCTGTCCTTCTTCATGCTGCTCTTCCGTGTGTCCCTGACCTTGGCACCCGTGCATATTCCTACACGTTTATTTTTGCCTAGGCGTGTTCTTGCTCTTTCATGTGAGTTGGGTCTCTCCGTTTCTGTCCTCGCTGCTCCCGGTCGATGGCAAGAAAGAGCCAAGAATATGGTAGGGCATTTCTCTGCTCTTGCCCAATTAAAAGAAAATAGAATGAAAAAGTTGCAAGTTTTGTTCATCAGTTTTGCCGTCTACTCCCCCCAGGGCCCCCTGCTGTCACAAAGTGTTAAATGGCAAATTTAGCTGTTCCTTAGAAAAGAAAAACCCTTCACTGCCGGAGGTGCCTGATGCTGCCCAGAACAGTTATCGTCTCCTCCTATAACGAACATTAAACTTACTTTTCAAGATGTGGCTTAAGTGTGTAAGGCAACAAGAAAGGATGGGGTTGTGGTTGAGGCACAAGATTTGTATTAAGCTTTAGATTCTTCCTCTGCCAAATTCTGCTGGTCATTTAGGACTAAATCTCCCAAGGGACTTAAATTCTTACACGCTGGGTTCTTCCTATGTCCCACCCAGCACTGCAGTCGAGAGCCCTGGGTGAGGTTTGGCGTCTGGAGGGGATCCTGGCAGGAGAGCCCTTGTTGAGTGCTCCCTGACATTCTCATCTGGGTCTCTGCAAGACCCATTTCAGCTCTGCTGCTCTCGAGGTGGCCGAGGACAGTGGCTGTAGCGTGCTGTTCTCCTCAGCAAAGCCAGCCAATGCCCCGTCGGTGCGGGTGTTGTGTGTGTGGCTGAGCCTAGAACGTGGCCCTCTTCACAGAAGCTGCTTTTTCTGAAACCCCAGCCTTGCGATCTAGCTGGAAGAATAACCTGGTGTTTCTCTCGTCAGCGTTAGGGAGCCCAAGGCAAACAGGAGTCGAATGAGCAGTAATAATTAATTAGAAATCTTTGAAGTGTTTCACAATCCGGATAAGACAACTTCCCTGATGGGCACACTGCCTCCTTTCAGCTAAATGTTGGTAGAGCGACAAAAGAGGGAAAAGAGCAAAGTTTACCCAGTGTTTTTCACTCGCAGCAGTTAATGGATATTTTAGACTACCTAAATCTGTTTTCTAAGCATAAGTTCTACCGAAGTTAAATAAAGTTATTTCGTAACTTAGAGCTCTAAGCAGATGCACCATTTTTCTTTTGTGCCAATGTTGTTACGATTTGTGAGTGTGATTATTTTTTTATTCCGGGCTATCATGGAAATAGGGCAGTTACTGGAATGTGTTCAGACTTCGATAAATTTCCTTTCTGTTCCCTAGGAATTACAACTTTTTGATACACAATGGATTGCCCTAAATTGTTGATTTTAAAAAGTGCATTTTATTGTTCAGAATACCCGCGCTGCGTTTGAGTTCAGAAAATGTCTGATTTTTTTCACATTTCAGCGTTTTCTGTTTAGCTGCAGGGCAATGCCTGGTGCTAAAAGGGCACCGTGAAAGCAAAAACCTTGATGGTCTGTATGAAGAGATAAGGAAGACCGTGTACCTTTTGAAGGGGAGTGCCAGTTGCTCTAAAGTGAGTGCCTGGCTGATAATGCTGTTTGCTTTCGGTAGCCTATTTATTCCAGATAGGCTTTTCAGTGCTAGGTAGCCTTCTGAGCAGGGCCAATCCAAATTCTGAGTAATTTGTTTAATATATATAAAAAAAAAAGGAGGCAAAACCCCACAGCAAGACCTCAGAGCTCTGTATTTTGAATCTTTTTGAATGTGGGCAAAAGTTTTGCTTTCTTATTTTTGGGGCTGTTTGTCAAGTATTCTTCACTTGTACAAAGAACTGTTTGTCCATTTCCTACACTGATTTTGTGAGGGAGAAATCATTTTGGCAATGATCTGGGAAATAAGCGTCATTCTCGGGCCGTCGTGACACGGGAAAGGTTGCTGGCTGATTACTTTGTGATGTGCCACAAGCAAAGCAAGCAACAGTTGTGCGCAGCGGGGTTGTTTTCTCCAATGCCAAGTGCAGCTGGGGGAATGGCAAGGTACTGAGCTGAGGTTGGTCAGAAATATTGCAGCATTTTTCCCCTTCTGCCTCCTCCAGAGTGTACTCTGTCTTCTCCTCCTCACTCGAAGAACTGGTCAAGTATCGAGCCTTGGGAGATGCTGTCAGGGTTGGAAAGATGGCTGGGCAGAGGCTCTAGAGTGGGGTTTGGGGCTGGGTATGGAGCTCTTCTGGAAGGCTCTGCCTGGAGGAGAGGTACAATGCAATGCAGGAGCAGGGGAGTCGGTGCCTGCCTGTCACCAGCTGTCCTGTGGGACAGGCTCAGCTGCTCCGAGTCTCTTACTGGTTCTCGTCTCTCATCCCTTCCTCCTGCCCTGAGAGTGAGCTTCGTGCTTCTCCATCCCTGCCCTAATGCAGTCACCTCCTCTTCAGTGTTCCCTGCCAGGTGCAGTCTACCTGCCTTGTTTAGAAACCACCAAATCAAGGTGTTAGGAAAATCAGACGAGTGTTTCTCTTTCCCTCTGCCTTTTACTAGCTACAATCAGAGTTGCCCAACTCCGAGGCGTGCTCCCTTCCTCAGTACCTGCAGTAGTTCTTCCTGAAGAGCCAAACTACTTGAAGCAAAAACATTTAAATATTGTGCTGCTGTTCCCAAGCATCCTTGAAGTGCCACATGGTGCCTGGTTAAGTGTCGTGTGTTTGGGGGAAACAGTTACTGCCGTATTTCTGTGCAAACACCTCGATTATGACAGAGCCAAGATGAAAAAAGATGCAGAACTTTTGGGGTTTTGAAAAAAAGAGACCGAAAGGAAGCATGGGAATTGTCCAAGTCCATTCTCCCCCTGCTGAGAACGCTGCATCATGCTGGCTGAGACTTCCCAAGCTTTTCTGGAGAAATCCTCCATGGATGGCCATACAGTAATCTCTGAGGCAGTCTCTTCTGGGGCCTTACTCTCCTTAACTTGGAAATTATTTTTCCTAATGTCTGACCCAAGTTCCCATTTTTTGCAGTTCCTCCTGCTCCTGTGCCCTGTGGAAGAGCAGAACACTTTTTTTTCTCCCCCTTTTTTTTTTTTTTTTTTTCCTGGGAGTACTTTGCTCCTAACAAAGCCACGTCTCTCTTGCAGGGTGTGCATTGGGAAGTGTTCATACTGGCAGTGCTGGCTCAGGCTGGAGTGAGCTCTGGCGTGAACAGGTTATCTGCTTTGACGGGCACTGCTGAATTAGCACGCTTACACCATTGTGATTTTGTGCCAGCGTGTCTCAATCTGCCGTCCCCCGTTCCAGAACAAGCCGCTGATGCTCTGCCACGTGCACACCGCGTGCCCTTTTGTGTTGGGGGGATTTTGTGTGTGTATTGCCTTTGCAAAAGGCTGATGGTAGTAGCATAAGAGTGCATTGCCTGAGAGAAAACAAGGACCTTCACTGCACCGGCTGCAATCCATTCGCTTGCCAGGAGAACTGTAAGGACCAAATTGCAAAGGATGCTTTGGCCAATTTCTCTACATAAAGTCCTTTAGCTGTTCACTGCGACTTGAGATGGTAAGCAGCAAGAAGAGAGGCAGGGAGGCTGCCAGGGAGGCAGGGCTGGGCTCTGTGCATGGCCACAGTGCCTCCTGCAGCCTGGTGCTGCCCCACCGGGGTGGGTCTGTGTCGACAGCTGGCACAGAGGGATACCTGCTGACTTGAAAGCATTGCACCAGTTACAGGAGAGTCTGGGCAAACATCTGGAGGAGCTGGACATAAGACCTGAGATCTGAGGCAGGAAGAGACCTGCATATAGCAGAGTAAAGGTGCAAACAGGCTTGAAAGGATCTGCATTTGAAGGGAGGTAGCAACACTTGAGGGTACAGGGGCAGGTGGAGAGCAAGAAGGACCAAATGATGAAACCTCCAGAGTAGCTGTGTGAAGTGCCACGAATCCCTGGATTGCACACATGATGACAGAACCTACATAAAGCCCTTCTAGAATGAAGTAAAACCATCACAATTGTTTGGACAAATGTGTTCCACCATGAGAGGCTTATATAAGTGAGTTCTTCATGTCACATACTGCTTTTAACTGAATTTTAGGACATTAGGGCTCAATTTATTGCATTATTAAACTGTGGCCCTCGCTTGTGAGAGGAGCAGGACAGCTTGCTCATAGCACACCATGGGCTTTCTGGCCAAAGCTGACCCTCTTCCCCTCTCCACCACTGACACCACAGCATTTTTCTTTCAGTTCTCAGGGATCATAGTGACAATTAATAACTCTTATAATAATACTCTTACCTGGAAGAGGTGGGAAATAGGATACTGCCTTTGTTAGATTTCATAATAACCCTTTGGCTCGGGTACATTTTGTGCTATCTGTGGTTTCCAGTGCATTTGGGGTTACAGTCAGGACCCAGGATGGCCAAACCTGGTGTTTCTGAAGACTGTGAGAGTGGCCCTGCCCGGCCATCCTTTAGAGGGCACTGACTGACCGTTTGTAGTTCACCAGTGGCTGGACATGCTCTGCAGCTCATTGCCATAGAGAGGAGATGGACTATTCATTTTCCTGCTCCCTTCTTCCCTTGTCCTCACAGCTCTCTCCCCTTCTCTAGCCTGTGCAGTTCTAACCACTTCCCTCTTAAGGACTGGTTGGTTGTAAGGTTGGGTCTTATTTTTTACAATTAATTAGTTTGGGATGTTTTAGTGACTTAAATACGCTCCCAGAGTCAGAGCTGACACAAGATAAGCAGCAGGGTGCATGGCCCAGGGACAAAGGGAGACTGTTCCGGTGCTGATAAAATGTTCATTTGCCGTATGCCCTCCTGTAAAACTGTGCCCTTTGCAGCACATTTCTGGAAGAATGCTTAGCAGTAATTGTTCTGTTACCCTGTTTTACTCAAAAAAGTGGTATCACTCCCCCTTGCAGCTGGACAGGGAGAGATTATCAGGTGAACTCGGTCTCCCTTTCCACGGACAGGGTGACTGGTGTGAGTCTCTCTTCTCTGCCCAGCCACTGATTGTCAGTGCATTTACAGGAACTCCAGTATATCTGAGGCATCTAGGCTAAATTCAATCAAGGTTACCTGGGGATACTGGGAAAAAACAGGCAGACAGGCCTCAGGATTATACAAGTCTCTTCTCTTTACGAAATGCAAACAAAAAATGAATCCAGAGCTCAGAAAAGTGGTGAATGGCTCTTGCTGTTGCAGGGGGCAGAGACTGGGACACACAGATGCACGCTGGGGCACAGAGACTTACGGCACCTTTGCCAAACATGACGCAGAGCTGGGCATGCAGCACCTGAGGGGATGGCCAGCTGGCACAAAGACGTCTGCCCTGGTGCACATCTCGTGGTGGCAATCTGCTGATGCCATCTTCCCTGGCTCTCAGCCTGGGCTGTGCCTTTGGTAAGGAGTGAAGGTCTTCCACTGGTCAGATGCCCTAGTGCTGAGAGTGGGAATGCTCAGGTACTTCAGAGAACTTGAGTGTGAAAGTCATTAGGAAGATGCACTTTGAATTGGATAGGCAGAAATGCAAAGGCAAACATCAGGGCTTTGATAGTCACAAGGATCTGACTTACACATGGATATAGTTTCTACCAGTTGGTTGGTTGGGTTGGGTTTTACTTCGTGCCAGATCTTTTTCTCCAGAAGAACAAATCTGTTTTATCCACCTG
Organism: Chloroceryle amazona; assembly: GCA_027560015.1. Lineage (NCBI taxonomy): Eukaryota > Metazoa > Chordata > Aves > Coraciiformes > Cerylidae > Chloroceryle > Chloroceryle amazona. Next base: position 7,468 of record JANHFX010011569.1, on the reverse strand, counting down.
CACCTTCCAGCTCTGCTGCTGATATTTTAATGCTCTTTGCCTATGGTGCACGCTGCACGGGCATGAATGAGCAGGTATCAGCACAGTGCCCTGGCAGACTCCCGAGGGACCTGCAGTGAGCTGTGAGCACAGGGATCCAAAATCATTTTCCGTGCCATGTTAGAAAAGCACGAAGCCCGAGGGCACTGATGCTTGTGCAGCTGAACAGGGAGCACTGTGTGAGCTCCAGCTCCTCCGTGTCTTTTCTGACAGTGCTGCCCCATGGGGCTCACACCAGTTTTTGTTCAGCAGTCCCTGTGCTCCCCGGTGCCGCAGCCGGCTTTGCACGGCAGCAGTGCAGGCTCCCTGGAGTGAAAGGGAGGATAACAACCACCTCTGTCTCCTACAGCAGTGCCACCTCAGCCGGGTTACTGAGCTTCAAAGCCAATTTAGAGCTGGGTTTAGCTGGTTTACATGAAAGCAATCCCCCCGCTCACCTTTGTAAAACCTATGGGGGCAGCTGAGATTTAACAGCTCAGTTTCTCCACAGGGACACAGTGTTGCCAGATTGTAATCCAAAAACTCCCCAAGTCTAGATGGAAACCCTCACAAAAACAGGCACAGAAAGTAAGGAGAAGTTATCTGCAGCTATCCTTGGGCTATGGTAATGTGGAGCTGAAAAACAGGCTGGCTTCCCAGGGCTCCTCACTCTTACTTTCTGAGTAATCCTGTCCATTTTGAGAGTGGAATGATCCTGAATTCTGCTCCAGAAGGACCAACCCCAGTAAGGCACAAAGGTCCCAACACATACTGCTCTGTGGGAAGCTCTGCTTCTAATTAGGTTTGGCCTTCCTGATTTTCTGTTTAATTCTGCGTGTTTGCCCCACCTTCACTTCTCTGTGATAGATGAAGCCTTCTGCCAGTGTAGCCAAATGGTGTCTACTGGGGGCTGGAAAGGGATTTACCTTCATGCTGTACCTGATGTCCGATTGCCCACACTTGTTTCCCACCTCAGCACTTTGATTTTCCTGCCTATCCCCTTTCCACCTTTTTTCTTATCAAAGGGCTCCATGAATCCCAGAATCACAGATGGTAGGGGTTGGAGGGGACTTCTGGCCATCATTGAGTCCAACCCCCTGCTAAAGCAAGATCACCTAGAGCAGGTTTCATGGGAACACATCCAGGTGGGTTTTGAAAGCCTCCAGAGAAGGAGACTCCACAGCCAGTCTGGGCAGCCTGTTCCAGGGCTCACCCTCACAGGGAAGAAGTTTTTCCTTATGTTTAGGTGGAACCTCCTGTGTTTCATCCGGAAGCCAGCATTCTTATAGCCAGGATTTACCCACTAATTCCCACTGCTGGGGAAGAAACGGGCCCTGACACGTATCGCTTGGTTTATCAGAGAGGGTTTACCAGGGTTGCATGGGAGGAAATCCCAGGAGGCAGGAATAGACAACCACTTGTACAACTCCCCTCCCTGGAGGAAAGAGTTTGCTGTTACCCTCAACAGAGCAGCCAGGCACCCTGTGCTCCTTCCACACTGTTCTCTCCTTGTTGTGCTACAGGGGAAGAAACCATGGTAGAAAGATTTCCTGGAGATACTGAGTCCTGGCTAAAGCAGCAGGCTGCCAGCACACACTGCAGCCAGGGCACAGGCTCAGGCCATCTCCAAGCACCTCTGAGCATCATGCAGAAAGTACTTGATGCCAGCCAAAGGGCCATGGGGAGAGATGAACCCAACTGCCTGGGTGGGTGAAACCCCTCGCTCAACAAACCACCAGTGCTGCTGCTGGTGCCAGGGGTCTGCAGCCTCCCTTTCCTCCCCTTGCGCTGCTCACACCACAAGCATCTGCAAATGGATTCTCTTCATCCTTCTTTTCCCCCCAGCTTTTCCACAGAAGAAAAGCCCCAACCAAGAGCTTCCTGTTCTCCAAGTTACCATTTTTGGCTTTTTAATTTCAGCATTGAATTGTGTCTTGCTCAACTTCTTGCAAGATCCCTGGCTCTTCACTTGGGGTGTTTGGAGCACCTCCGTCACTGACCCACTCTCTGCTGGCACAGGTTTGTTGCCAGGACGTGGTTGCAGAACATGAGCCACCAGCTCTCAGAGCCCAGCATGACTTCCCGTGCCCCAGCTCTCCACCTGCAAGCAGCTACCAGGCCAGTGGTTTTGAGCCACAGCCTGTTTTTCAAGTGTTTCCTGTTGTTGTGGAGATTCGGCATGATTTCTTTCTCAGTCACTGAGAAAACTGGCTTTGAAGACAAAATGGGAGCACGGGGGGCCAAGCTTAGTCTTGTATTTGGTGCAGAACGTCCCATATCCCATCGAGGGGTTGAAGCACACGCTGCTTCCTTGTGCTAGTCATGAGCTTCTGCAGCCAAGGGTGATTTCCATTCTGAACATCAGTAGGTGTCACAACAAACATGTCAGCAAGGGCATCCTTTGGAAATAAGCTGGGTCCTGTATTTCTGGCCTTGTTACCCTTTCTCTTCTGGAGTGGCAGGTGACCAGCCAGTGCTGTGCTGGCCAGACTCTGCTGCAAGTGGAGTTACACTGCTGCAGTCCTGCTGGGATGTGCAACTGCTCTGTGTTCCTGTGGCTGTGGTGGGCTGGAGGAGATGTGATCTGCACTTTTTCACTCAATCAACAAGGTAAGGTCCTTATGCCTCTTCAGATGGAGTTTGGCTTGGCTGTGGAGCCAGGAGTATGTTGGATAAATACTGATCTGGGGCTAGAGACACAGAATTGGAAGCAGTCAAATTAGTAATGGCACAAAACATTTCTCCTTGCTGTGAACGGGGGTTATCGTAGCCAAGGCTGTATCATTATACACCATCACCTCATGTATCAGGACAGCCAGTTAAAAACAATGACTTTCTCCATCTCTGGGCTCTTGCCCTTGTGCCCTTGTGCACACCAAGAGAATCTGTGCTTCCTAACAAAGAAGCCTTGTTCTCCACTGCTGTTCCGACCAGCATGGAGTGTCAGTGCTACACCTGCCTCTGGGTCCCCTGTGAGCTCTTGGCTCGGGGTCTGCCCCTCTGGAGCATGGGGGCAGAGAGCTGAGGGGCATTTTCTGTCTAGCTGCTATCCCTGCCCTCCTACATCACTGGGAACGGGAGCCAGGAAGAGGTGGCCACAGGCAGTGGTGCCAAGATGCAGCTCCCAGGCATTACCACTGTTGCTATTTATAATTTCTCCTGTCTGTGCCGTGTTGATGGGATAATAGGGTAGTTGTTTTGCTAGGCAAGCTGTATTTTTTTAACCACCGGTATCTCCTTGTCATCATTTCCTTGCTTTAATAGGAAGCCCTTTTTTTTTCTTCAAGAAATGCCTCACTGATTGCTATAAATAAGAAGGGTGAGGTACCTACTAGAGCAACTTAGAATATCTGCAGTAAAAACCAGCGTTACAGACCAGAGGTGTACGGACTGGGAACAGCCCATGACTCATCACTTCACCACTCTGAAGAATCATATCCAGCAATGGCAGTATTTGCCACTTGATGGCTCCTCCTTCATGTGCTGCTGGTGGCTTGATCCAGAGGATGCTGGCTGCTTATACTGACTCCTGCAGGAATCTTCATGTGCTTTATATGGGACACATCATCACTTTGCTGGACTGAGGCTGGAGCACTCGGTGCACTGTGTGACAGAGCCTGCCAAGACCTCTCTAGTCATGAGTTCTCTGGCAGCAACAAGTATTGAAACATTTCTCTAAAATCCAATAATGAGGGGGAAGGGAATGAGATCTTATCTGCAGAAGCTTGCCTGGAGAGTTGGATGGAAATTCTAGCCCTGTAACACCATTTACAGAAGGTTGGTACAAGAGCTTTATAGCTCATTAACAGTCCCTGCAGTTGCATGGGCTCTCTTTCAGGTGGTGTGTGTCCTAACTGGATTCAAAATCTCAAGAATGGAGATGCAAACAGTGACCCTATGGACAGTCAAAAGAGGACCATCTACTGAGGATGAGGACAAAGGGCAGTCCTTCTGAAAAATTAGGTCACTGGAGATGTTCCCATGTTGGTGCAAGGTCTGTTGCTAAGCCTGAAGCTGCTCCTGTCGGGCACACTGCCCCAGACCACTGCCTTCTCTTTTGCAAAGCAGAACTGTAAATTACAGGTGGGCTTGAACCAGAAGCCAGGATCCCAAACCCCATCTGATTCATGTCCCAACTCTGCTGCTAGCCTCCACTTCACTATATATCAGGACTGAACTTGTGAAGATGGGCTCAGCTTCTGCTGGAATTCAACTGTGTGGATCCCTCCTGCAGACCTGGGCAGCTTGTCTCCCCAGAACAACGCAGGGTTGAAAGTCATATTTGGGGTATATGACTTAGAAGGGAGTATAAGAAAGTTGTCTCTCCCAGCTTTTTGTCCTGTGGTGTCTTGTATCAGATAGGTGACCAGAGCAATCCAGAACAGCTTATTTGATGTGAAAAAGCTGATTATTCCTTCCTTGAGGTCTCCTTCATGCTTCACTTTTTAGACAGTTAATTGCCATCCTCGTTCTGTGAGCCAGGAATCGATGACACATGAAAACCTCAGGTCACAGCCTTTACTGCTTCTCTGGCTTCCTTCCTGCAGCACTGCAGCCTTTAAAGGTTTTAAAAAGAAGGTTAGAGGAGAATAGGGAATGGTTGTGTCCTGAAACCCTCATGGAACAAGGGAGGATGCTGCTGCACCTTTTTACTCACTTTATTTTCCTGGCAGCATTGCCCCTCTTCTCTGCTCGGGGGAGGTTGAGGTCTCCTGGGGTCCTGACATCGTCTTTATTGTGGCACAGGGCAGGGTGTGTGGGTGTGCTCTTTTTTCTGTGTTAGAATGTGCAAAATGAGAGCACCCAAGGATAGACTCACCTCTAAAGCACACAGTGCCCTGGAGGGATGTCCAAGATCACTCCCAGTTGTGTGGAAATAACTGAATTAAATAGCCTCAGCCTGCTCCCACCAGCCCAGTGGTTCATCTCCCAGGCACGTCCCCTCTCTCCTCAGGCTGCTCATGGCACACAGGGTGGCTGTGGCCCTGACCCAGAGCTGAGTGGGTGCAAGATAGAGCCATGACAGATGAGGGGAGCATTGTGGCAGAGTTTCTGGTTGGCCAGAGTTGCCTTTCAAGGGCTGCCAGCTGCATGTCCCCTGTACTGCACTGCTGGGGACAAGAGGCGACGAGGCGCACAGGAGCACTGGCAGCCTGTCCTTGCAGGTGCTGGGGCACCACCGTGTTCACAGACATAATCCCTCTACCAGCTCGTGGCCAGTGACCAGGTAAACCTGAGTCAATTTGTAACTTTCCCAGCACAGGAGCTCCTTTCTCAGCAATATGATGTGTCCTGGGAGGCTCTGGCAGTGATGAAGCAGCTGTCTTGCTAGATTTCCCCTCCTGCTGCTGACAAAAACCACCGCTTCCTTCCCCGGCGGTGGGTGGGTGCCCTCCCTGCCCTGTTCCCTGAGGTGGCCGGGTCCTGCCATCCTCCCCAGTGCCCCTCCAGCCCCTGGTAGAAATACCAGCTCCCCACACCATTTCTGTGCTCCCCATCCCTCGCACTCCCCAGGGGAAGGCTGGTGGGAAAGGCTGTTCTGGGTGGTGTGTGCTAAACACGCCGAGAGGCCTCAGTGTGGCGTGAGGTCGGGGAAGTGGGTTTCAAGGTTCTCAACAGCAACTGGCCACCACACCTGAGCAGCACTCGTCACTTCCACCGTCTGTCCTGCTCCAGGCAGAGGAGTCAGAGGGATTGGTAGGTGTGCAGCTGCCCCCATCTCACCTAAAGGCTGATTCTGTGTGCTGCAGGGAAGGGCAACTGGCTGCTTTTGAAAGGATGCCAACAGCTTTCTGAAAGCAAACACGTTACCTGTGGTCTACCCAGATGGAGCAGAGCTGCCTCTCTTCTGAGTGGAGAGTGATCAATCAGTTAGCACTGATTAACCAGGAGGAAGAGGAAAGCTGGCTCAGTTAACAACCCCGCTCCCTGCGTACTGCAGCAGGGTGCTTCAGGTCACGGCGCTCCTCAGACACGGGGTAAAGCTGTTCTCGGGTGCTCTGAAAGTAGGGAATAAAGGTGAGAGCATCAAGGCTGGGCAGGCGATGCTCTCAGGGAAGAAGGGATTGGGAGCAGGGCTCGGAGGACGGGATCGGGCAGAGGGACATGGTAGGTGAGGCTCAGTCACTCCACGAGGAGCTGGCTCATAGGGCTGCCTTTGGGATGTACCTCATCTCAGGGCTCCCAGGTTCTCAGATGTTTGCACTCCACCACTTTAATTCTTAGTTCCCTGGATTCCAGCAGTCTGACCTGCACAGCAGCAAAGGCAGCGCTGCAGCAGCCCTGGTTCATGAAGGAATGTAGAAAAATCTTCTACCCACCTGAACCTTTGAAAGGCCTTTGAGAGCCCAGTTTTTACCTTTTTTTTATTGTTCCAGGGCTGGAGGTTTTAACAGAGTATTTTGTTGCTTCATTTTTAGGGGGAACAAGAATTAAAGGTACTCTTGAACTCAGAGAGACTTTTAAGCCCTACCTGCAGCAGAAGCCACCCGGACCTGGACCCTCAGCAGAGGCAGCCTGGGCTGGCCCCACAGCCCTTCCGCAGCACGCCAGGGGCAAGGCTGCTCGGGGGAAGCTGGGAAGAACATCACTGGGTATCAGCTGCAGTATTTTAAGCGTGAGAAGATACGGGGCTATGATTATCTTCCATGAGGATGGGAGCAGATGAAACAGTGCAATTTATGATTCTTTTGTTAAAATTGCAATCCGTCAGCTGCTGAGGTGGCTGAGGATTCAGCATCAGCTGCACCCTGCAGGTCGGACTGCAGCAGGCATCCAAGTTTGAGGGATGCTCAAGGGGAAGTTCCTCTTCTTCCTCAGATCTGCATGACGTGGTGAGGTTTATGGAGGTGAATGTCTCGCACAGTTTTCAGCTGGGAGGGTTTGCCCTGGCCTTCCCTGGGAGCATACTGGGGAGGTGTGCGTGGGGGCCGAGAGCAGGTCACGAGAACCACCCTTGCAGTGCCATGTGTGCCTCTGGCAGCCTAATGAGAACCTAATAATTAGGATTGCCACTCTCTTTATTTTTAATTAGGAGGTAGCACTTCATTTTAGAGGGCAAAAGTAACCCTGTAATTACCTTGCACAATTCCTCAGTTATTAGCCAGTCTCTGATGCTGCCGACACCCGGGAGAGCCCTTGGCAGGCTGCCGTGGGGCCACATGGATGGGCTGGACAGAACCCGTGGCAAAATCACCGCGTCCTCTGCCCCAGACCATGCACAGGCCCCACGGGGACGAGGACAGCACGAGGCTCCACCAAGCACAAGCAGATGACTCTCGGTGCAGCCACCCAGGAGCCTTTGGCTCAGCTTCCGTGGGCTGCTGAGACCTGGCCATCGGTGTCCCCAGTGCAGGTGCTGCCACCCCATGCCTGCCACGAGCACCCTCCTGCTCCCGAGCACTGCGGTGCACACCGATCCGTGCCCTGCTGAGCAGCAGCAGCCCCGAAA